>VZUI01096083.1:0-16813 GCA_013401135.1 Cettia cetti | reverse complement strand
CCCTCAGGATCCTCCAGCCCCTGCCCAGCTCCCTCAGGATCCTCCAGCCCCTGCCCAGCTCCCTCAGGATCCTCCAGCCCCTGCCCAGCTCCATTCCCTTCCCAGCCCCTCTGGGTGCCCAGAATTGGACTCAGCCCTCGAGGTGTGACCTCACCGTGCCCAGCTCAGCCCAAGCCACACCTGGACACGTTTGTTTTTTGCCTGTCCCACTCTGCTCCTTTAGTATAAAAACAACCAGCAGCTATTTTGAGTTATCACCTCTAGACTGAGGTGATAACTCAAAAATCCTTTATCAGAGAAGCTTTTTCCAGAGCCTGACAGCTGCCCTTGGATGGCAGCCCCACTTATTCCCTGGATTTCAGCCAGGGAACAGCCCAGGGAAGCTGGTGCTGTCTGTGATTCCTGCTTTTTTGCCTTGCTTCTCCAGCAGAAAAGAAAGCAAACCCTCAGCTGCTGCTGCCAAGGCTTTGTGGGCAAGACAAAGCAGGAAAAGGAGAGAGGAAGCAGCAGTAAAATAAACATTTCCTTGCATTTTGCTCTGGAGTGAGGCTTGTGCTGCTCTCGCTCCCACCCCAAAGCAGTGCTCAGGGCTGGGGCTCTCTTACCTGGGGAGGGCTTGGGGTACATCCTGTGGAAAAACACCAGCAGGGCGTAAAAGGTAAAGGCCAAGCATCCAAAGATCATCCCACAGACCAGGAAACTGTAGCTGCCACGATCATGGATAATCTGCAGTGGGATGGGAAATGAAAAAAGAGATCAGACATCACTCAGATCCCTCGTGGATCAGCAGGGAGGGCTTTGCTGGCTGATAACTCAAGGCTCAGGCAGTGCCCAGAAGCAGAATTGAGGTTTTGACATGTGAATTCCAAATTTATTTGGGGTTTTGCTACCTCCTGGCTACTCACCGAGCCCACCAGCAGCTGCAGCACCATCTCTCCAATGCCAGCTCCTGTCACCAGCACGGTTGTGGCACAACCTGCAAGGAAACAGGGTGGTGGCAGCAGAGGTGACACAGCCAGCAGGGCCACCCTGTGCTCCCTTAAAGCTTTTTCGTGGTTCTCACCACACAAAAGTTACAAATAATCAGTGCATATTCCCACCTAATGTTGAAAATGCCTCTGCAGACCTGCACTAGTGCAGAAAGCTGAAAGTTAAAGTGAAAAAAGTCAATCTCCTGACACCTGCATGTGCTGGCAGAGCTGATGCTGCCTCTTGCTGGAAAGGTTTTTGTTTTTCTCTCACTGCCCTCTAGACAGAGGCTGGCAGAGAGCTCCTGAAGGAGCAGGCCGGGCTCTGGGGTTTCCAGCTCAGGTCACCTGGTGATGTTTTCAGAACCATCTCCCTCCAAAGCAGCATTCCTGCCACTCCCTGAGCCCCCCAAACCAGCATTCCTGCCGCTCCCTGAGCCCCCCAAAGCAGCATTCCTGCTGCTCCCTGAGCCCCCAAAGCAGCATTCCTGCTGCTCCCTGAGCCCCCCAAACCAGCATTCCTGTTGCTCCCTGAGCCCCCCAAACCAGCATTCCTGCTGCTCCCTGAGCCCCCCAAACCAGCAACCAAGGCTGCATCCCTGCCTGGAGTTGTTTTTCATCAGCAAAACAGAGAATTTGACGCTTTTCTGCAATAAATCTGCCGAAAAAAATCAAACCTGAACTTCCAGGCCTCCTGAGGGAGAAGGGACAGAGCTGAAAAAGGGGGTTGGGATCCAAAAATGCACCTGGCCAAAGGGCAGCTCACCTTTGTACTGCAGGATGTCCTCGGTGTAGGCCAGCATGCTGGGGAAGGTGCTGCTGAGGAACAGCCCCAGGGATGCTGTGCCCACAAACAGGAAAACCACACTGGAGGAGAAAATCAGGAGCAGCAGGAAGGTGATGAGCACCCCAACCTGTGAGCAGCACGCAGATAAATCAGTCAGAAAAATGCTGAGTGCAACAGAGATTGTTTTTAATAGGAAATGTTCTGGGAGAGAAAGAATGTTTGTTTTTAATGGGAAATAGGCTGGAAGAGAAAACATGCTGGGAAAAACAAATCAGTGTTTGAGAAACTGAATGGCCAAAGAAAATCCATTTGGCTTTAAAGAATTGGCTGATTTTCATAATATAATTTGGTAATTAAGTCTCAATTTCATTATGTAGAAACCTAAGGTTTTATCTGAAAAACCTCCTTCTAAATAGAATAGTACCTTCCATGATATTTACATCTTAATCACTAATAATTCTTTATTCTGCTGAGTAAGACTGAAGTCACTCTCAATAATTACAGAATTAACTCTCAGGAAGAGAAAGAATTTCCCCTGCTCAGAAAGCAGCCACAGCATTAAAGCCGAAGAGGCAACTGCCTTTAAATCAGCTTTCCCTCGCCTCTGGCTGGTAGGGGAAATAACCAAAAGCTCGGGAAATGCCCGAGTGATCCAGGGCAGAGTCAGCAGAGGGAGCTCTGATATTCCAGCTGGGTTGGTTTTAACTGCTCGGGCCCTGATTGCGGCCCTGTGCAAGTGCTCAGCAGAAATTTGGATCCTAAAGAAGCCGAATCCGAGCTGCAATTTGTTGTGATGATGCTGCAACGACTCCAGGAGCTGCTGGATCCCACAGCAGCTCCCAGCCTGCACAGGTCAGTGTCAGCCAGGTGGATTTTTATCCCAATATCTTCTCCCCACCCTGTTAGATCTGTGTAATGTGTTATATTACCAAAAATGCAGCCACCAGAATCGCTTCTGACTCAAATAAATTGGAAGCTAACTGCCTGCTCGTGCTTTTCTTCTCTGTAAGAAGTGGGTTTGGGATCCTCCCCTCCCTGTTTTCTGCCATGTCCTTGCACAGGACCTTCCTTCCACACCCCAAAAGGATTCCTGCCCCTTTGCCAAGGTGTTTTATTAACTTCAGAAACCTTTGCCAGCTGCTGCAGCCTAAGCAGAGAATTTACAGCGTGGTGTGCCTTCCCTTCCCCACGGCTATCCCAGGAATTAATTTCCCCATGGATGGAGGGGACACTATGGCAGGTAAATAAAACTGGCTCTTTTTTAGTGCCAACTCTCCTGGTGCTTTCTCACAGCAGATCCACTGAGGAGCAACCTCGGGAAAGCTGGGCCATCAACTTTAAATGCTGGAGAGCACCTTGCCCACCCTACCTGTGCAGACCCCCCAGGCCTTATCCCAATCCCTGCATCCCCTGTTTGTGCCCCAATACCCCATCACCCCCTTTTCCTGGTGTCCCCCTTTATCCCTCCTATGTCCCCCTCCATCCCACTCACTCCAATCCCTCCTTATCCCCTTTACCCCTTTATCCCATATCCCCCTTGATCCCTTTATCACCCCCACCTCAATCCCTCCACCCCCATTTATCCCTAACCCCCCTCTATCCCCCCCTCAATCCCTCACCCCCATTTTATCCCCTCACCCCAACCCCTCCATCATCCCCAAACCCCCTTTGACCCCTTATCCCCCTTTCCCCCCTCACCCAAACTCATTTTCTGCCCCTTTTCCCCCCTCCAGCACCCCCAACACCTCCCTCCTTCCCCCCTTGAAAGGAGCAGCAGCCTCGCCCATCCACCCAGAGGAGGGAGGGATTCCAAGGGATTAACCCCATCCTTACCACGTTGATGAAGACCATGGTGGCTGGCTTCATCCTGTAGGACACGGGGATGGAGATGAGCCTGCCCAGGGTGATGAAGCCCCAGAAGAGGCTGGGCAGGTACCCGGCCACCTTGTGCACCACGGCCAGCGGCTCCTCCACGGCGTAGCTGTACACGAAGCCCGAGTACTCTCCCTGCAGGAAAAACCACCCTGTCATGTGGGCCTGGTGTTTCTGAGTCTGTCAAGTTCTCAGCCTGTCAGTGGCTGATTTTCTTCTCATGGGAAGATTTCTTGGGAGTTTTTCTTTCAAGGACAATTTCTGTAAATAACTGTAACATTTCTAACTTCTCATAACAACCTCTCTCCAAGTTCTCATAACAACCTCTCTCTAACTTCTCATAACAACCTCTCTCCCAGGTGTTGTTTCTGTTATTTAACCAATGGAGAGAGGTGTCCATTTTACAGACCAATAATGTGCCTTTTTAGCTCAGCATGTTATAAAGGCTGGGTGAATAGTAAATAAAGCCTTCTGATCTTTCTTCCACCTGGAACTGGAGTCAAGCTCTTTATTTTGTGTCCAACAGTGACACTGTCCCACCCCCGTGGGGACTTCAGGCTCCTCTGTCCCTCAGTTCCTCATGGTGGAGAGCCTGGCCGTGGTGGAACCCATTCCCAAGGGTTTGCAGATCAGGTTGTGGGTTTAATCAGTCCTAAAAGGGCAAAGCTCCACAGCTATTCCAGGGAAAAGCCCAGTCTGCAGAGATCCTCCCTCCCCGAGGGGCTGCCCTGCCCTCTCCAAGCACCACATTCAGAGCTCAGGGTTGGTTATCCTCGGAGATGGAGAGCCTGGGACATTCCCACATCTGTGTAACTCTCTCACCATTAACCCCTGAGCCCCTGGGGGTGTCAGAGGGGTTTGGAAGGAAAAAATCCAGAGATTTGTGTGACTGAACTCACCACGATCCCATCAGTCATGAAGAGAACCAGAGCCCCGGAGATGTGCACGGCGAAATAGGTGAAGGAAGCCCCTTGGAAGTTTTTGCTTTGGCAGCAGCTGAACAAATCCTCATGACCTGCTGGAGAACAATGCAAAGCAAACTTGACCAGAACGTCCCCCCGGGGCTGGGTGGCTGCCAGCCCTCAGTGGGGTTTGGTTTGTGGGACAGCTGCAGGACAGACCCAGCCAGGACACTGAACGTAGCCTTGGGGGGCTCCACCTCACTTTTAACCTTCTCTAAGCTTCCAGAAGGAAATGGGATCTGCCCATAGCCTGGGATCCTGGATCTCCACAGCCAGGGATCCTGGATCTTTGGGATACCTGCTGCCCACACTCCCAGGGACCCTGGCTTTCCACACTTCAAAATCCTGGGCTCTCACACCCCAAAATCCTGGGCTCTCACACCCCAGAATCCTGGATATCCACACTCCAAAATCCTGGGCTCTCCTGCCTTCAAGAATTCCCTGAAATTCCCTTTTGTAGCCCAGGGGCAAAGCCATCTCTCCAGGAATAACACGGAACACTTTCCCATAGCCCTAAACCCTATTTACTTCCGAGATTCACTGTTTACCCAAAGAATTGACTCTGACACGTCTCTCCTGGCTAGGAAAGAACAATGTCACCATTGTCCCCAAGCCAGGGTGCAGCCATGAGCTCAAGAGCAAACTATTGTTGGATTTTACTTTTCACCTCTAACAAGGGAGGGGAAATTTATTATTTCTTATTCCTTTCCTATAAAAATCAGCGTCTGCAGCACAATGACCACTTTTAAATGGAATCATCAGGAAGAAATGTGGCCCAAAACCAGGAGGGAATGAAGGGGCACAACTGCCACGTGTCCCTGAAGGGTTGGGGGTTCCAAGGTTGGCTTTAGGATGTCTCGGAGAAACATGGAATGGAGAAACACAGCCTGGAGTCCTCATTAGGGTTGGGATGCCAATCTCTCTTCAAGATTCCTGCTAATTTGAGGGCAGCTGGGCACCAAATGGATTCCCTGGGTATTCCTGGATTAGAACACTTTGCAACGTTTCCTCCTCAGACAGCAGCTCTGGATCTCTCCTCACACCCAGCCATGCTCAAATATGGCTTTTTCTCCCCCAAAATCCACAAGAGAGCTCACCTGCAGCTGTGAGGGGTCTCTGGCTGGTGGTGGAGAGCTCGTCCTTGTCCCCAGGCCGTGTCTCCAGGGCCAGCTCGTCAGCTGAGAGCAGCGGGTGGCTGCTGCCGTTGAAGCACGGCACCATCCGCTCCTTGTAGAGCAGGAAGAACACAGCGATGGGCACGGGCAGCTGGGGAGGGGACAGAGGGGTGGGTGAGCACCTGGACACCCCAAAAACACAGCTCAGCCCCCCCAGCAGCAGCATTTTGAGGTGCTGTGCTCAGATTCCGCAGGGGAGGCGCCTGAAGGGAATTGTGAGGGCGAGGAGAGATGGGGATGGGACAAGGAGATGGTGAGGGAGGGATGGAGGCTGGGTGGGATAGGAGAGAGGGGGAAAAAGGGAGGAAATCAGGAGAAAATCTCCTGATCTGCTGGGGCATCCCCAGCCAGCCCCAGGTTCCAGCATTCACCTGGAAATGGGCGCAGGGACCCATTTTGGGACAAACCTCCCAAAGCAGCACCCCAGCCCTGCCAACCCCAAACGCTCTGGGGTCCAACCCTGGCCCGCTCCTGCCCAAAAAATGAACCCACAGAGCAGCTGCTGCCCCCGGGAGCAGCACAGTTGGAGCTGCAGCTGGGATTCTGCTCCCAGCCCTGTCCCCAGCCATTAGCAGGGGTTGCTCAGCACCTCCTGAGAGAGGAGCCCGCGGTTCCCAGGCCAACAGGGACAGCTCTGCTGCAGCCCAGCGACCTCCAGCAGCCCCTTGGCACAGCCTCAGGCAAGCAGGGAGGGTCCAGCACAGCTCTGAGCTCCTCGGTGCATCCAGGGATGCTGCAGGATCCCACCACAATTCCCACAGTCCCACCCGGGATCCGTGGGGCAGCAGCAGCCCCTGGCACGGTGACCCCATGGGATCAGCCCGCTCCCAGCACACACCCACGACTCCCTGGTGCCTCCAAATCCACAGGGAATCTCCCCTTTTTTTTTTTTTTTTTCCTGATGAGGAAACAGAGGGAAGGGAACGAAGCCCTCCCGTCTCCTCCCAGCACAACCCAGCGGTGTTTACACTGCAACCAACTGGGGGAGAAAGCCAGGAAATCCTAAGTGACAGCTCATTCCCTTGTTTTCTACATGTCTGGGAGCAAGTGTGAGCTCCAGCTCCAAATTTCCTGCCTTTTGTTGGCTCGTGGCACGATTTAAATGTATGGAGAATTCCCCCCCTCCCTCACAACCCGCCCCTCGTGCCTGAATTCATTTATGAGGCTTGCATTGTTCTGGGAACAATGGGAATAGGAACAGTGAGTTCGGTCCCATGGAAGAAAAACGCATTTGCTTGATAGTTCTGATCCTTCCGGAGGTCAGGAGCAGACTTCATTCTTCTGAATTGCAGATTTAGCAAAAATATTCCCCCCCCCAGAGGGCCTGGTTGTGCAGATAACAGCCCTGGGCACTCCCAGCCTCAAGCAGGACACGGCCCCAGGCTGGGATGCCCCAATTCCCAGTCCCACACTGGGTGCATCCTTGGGACCCAGTTTGGGATGTCCCAATTCCCAATCCCACACTGGTTTTATCCCTGGGCCCCAGGCTGGGATGCCCCAATTCCCCAGGTGCATCCCTGCTCTCCACACCCTCACCTTTAACTCCAGCAGGTCCTTTTTGCTTTAATCAGGCTGGGACATTTTTAGGGTGTCTCACCATGGCTGTGGCTCCCACACTGGATCCCCTATCCCACCCCATCCCACCCCATCCCACCCCATCCCACCCCATCCCACCCCATCCCACCCCATCCCATCCCATCCCATCCCATCCCATCCCATCCCATCCCTCCTGGACAGCCACATTTTAGTGCCACAACCATTTTCTTTTTTTCCCAGAATTCCTTCCCAGGATTTTTTTTTTTTTTTTTTGCTGTTTTTTTTTTGTTTTGGTTTTTTTTTTTTCCAAGATTTTCTTTTCCCAAAGGAAAAAGTTTCACCAGAGCATCCCCCACAAGGAGCCAAGAGCCAAGCAGAGCCCTCAATTCCCTGCACCCAACGCTCCAGCTCCACTTCCCAAATTCCCAGAACTGCTCCCTCCCTCCCCTGGCAGCTTTTATCCATCCTCAAAAGCTCCACAAGTCTCTTCCCCCCCAGCTCAGCGTGGGGATATTCCAGCTCCTTGCTTCCCTCCTGATGCTATTTCAGTCTGTTTCCCCCAGGAATCCGGGATTATTCCCTGCCATTGTACCCCGGGCTCCTCTGGAGCAGCCTGAGCACAATGGAGAGTCCCACACTTCCCCTGGGAAAGCACCTTCCTGACAGCCACAGCCTCTCCGAGGAGCATTTCCCTGATTTCCAGCCCCTTGCAGAGGGCTGGGTGATGAAATTTCCGTTCTGTGGCAGAGCTGAATTTAAAATATGGGGGGTTTGTTCCAAAATTGGGATGAAAAGGCAAAAAATTCTTCTCGTCGAGTGAAAGATTTTGGCTGGGAGCGATCCAAGCGCTTTGTTTTGATTGTGCTGAGCTGCTTCATTTTCCCAAAGCAAACCCATTCTGCTTCAAAAACATCGGCACAACTCCGCTGTCAGCTCTGCACTGAGCACTTGTGCCAGAGTCAGATTGAGACATTTCCACTCTAAACAAAAGCAAGAGCTCGAAATGAATCATTTCAGCTCGTGCCTTGTCAGAATCCATACTAAAAACCGGGATGGAAATGTGGGATTTGGCCATTTTATAACCAAGCTGCTGCTCCTGGTTTCCATTTCTGTTGTTAACTATTTTCATCCACGTCCCTGGAGGTTTAAAAACCCCTTCCCATTGTCTTCCTCTGCTGTTTCCTCCTGGAAAAGGGTCAGCAGTTTGGAGCTGAGCTGCTCCCAGCATCTCCAGTGGTGGGTTGGGGTGCTTTAAACACGGAATAAAATCAGTTCCCTCTGCGAGGATTTGGGAAAGGCAATCACAGCTTGGCTCGGGAGCTGAGCACATCCAACTCCCCGCTCTGTGTTTGTTATTTAACCCTTACCCCAAAACCTTTCAGTCTCCCTTCCACATTCCTGGTGTTCCTCCACAGCCTGTGGGAATCCTGGGAATTCTGCATTCCACCCACCTGCCCGTGCATGCAGCACTTGAGCACAAACCCAGCTCAAACCCACGGCCTGTGGTGCCATCCTACCCCAAAAATACCCACAGGACACTGCTGGGGACAGAGAAGGGTCTGGGAATTGCTGGTGGTGACCTGAAATCACACACACCATCGGGTTCAAAGCAGGTGTTAAACTCTGCTTCCAAACTAAATGGGTTTGCTCAGGATCCGCTGGCTCTGGAGTAATTAAAAGCACGTTTCCCACGGCACAGACAGAGCTGGAGGTAATTAAAGCTGCCTCTCCTCCCAGGCTGGGCCTTTTTTGGGTAACTCTGCACAGAAACTCATCCCAGCACCTGGCTGAGCTCCTCCCATGGGGAGCTGGGAAGGCCTGAAAGCCCCTGGATGGAGGAAAATGGGGATGTTTTAATAATTTAATCAATGGGGAGAGCCCAGGGCAAGGGAGTGCAGCTGCCTTTGGCCGGTGCTGTGGAGGGTGGCAGCCCAAGGGCTGCTTTGGTGGCCAGGGACAGGAGAAGGGCAGAGTGCACATCCTCAGGCGCAGGGCTGAATTCCAGAGGGAAGGAGCTGCCAGGCAGGATCCCCCACTGCCTGCAGGAGCTTCTCAGGTGGGCAAAAGGGACACCAGAGCCCTCATCTCTCCCTCAAGGGAAGGACTTTTACATCTGCTGTGACCTCCAGGGAGAATAACAAATAGAGAGAGGCCCTGATCACTTCTGTCCCATCACCCAGCTCACTGATGGGCACTTTCCTGAATATCCCTGCAAACCCCCTCCTGCCAGCCACCCCCACAGCACCAGGGATGCTGGGAAAACCGGGCTGAAGAAAAAACTCTGGATCTGAGCAGGGTTTGCTGATCCAGCTCCTGCCTGGGAGGTGCTGGAGGTACCAAAAACCTCGGACAAATCCCAGAATCAACCCCAGCACACCCTAAAGAAAACAACCCCCCCCCCAAACCCCCTGAACCCAGGGAGCAGCGACGCTGCCAGCGCTTACATTGATGAGGGCCATGATCCAGAAGGCGTAGGACACCCGTGTCACCACCAGGCCCTTCATGGGCAGCTCGTAGTGGCTCAGGTTGCCGGGGTGGTGCGGCAGCAGGGACTTGCGGATGTGCGGGAGGTTGCTGGAGGCGTTGGCCGTGCCGTTGGACAGGATGCAGTTGGTGTCCGACAGGAAGGGGTCGGCGATCAGGGGGCTCAGCAGAGCCCCGAAGCCCACGAAGAAGTGCAGGGCCTGCAGGGGGTGACAGGCTGGAGCAGGAGGGTGGAGAGCACCCGGCTCCTCCTCCGTGGAATCGCAGGATTTGTTAAGGATTTTTGAGGTGGTTGTGTCCAGCCTGTGACCTGACACTACTTTGTCACCAGATCTGAGAGTCACTTCCCTCAGACACCTCCAGGGATGATGCCTCCACCATCCCAATGCCCAACCACCCTTTCTGGGAAGGAATTCCATCCCAAATTCCATCCTAAACCTGCCTGGAAGGGGTAAGGGCCCCACAGTGCCAGGCCATGCTTTCCTCAGACACCTCCAGGAATGGTGATGCCATTTCTGGGAAGCAATTTATCCCAAATTCCATCCCAAACCTGCCCAGGGCAGTGAGGGCCCCACAGTGCAGGGCCAGGCTTTCCTCTGACACCTCCAGGCATGGTGATGCCACCATCCCAACCCTTTCTGGGAAGCAATTCCTCCCAAATCCCATCCCAAACCTGCCTGCTCTCACCTGCAGGAAGATGGCCGAGTCCTTCTGGTAGATCTTGACCAGCTGCATGTTGGAGATGGTGTCGATGCAGCCCATGGCCAGCCCGGCCACGGCCATGACCACGGCCAGCACCAGCACGTTGTGGCACAGCGGGATGATGGCGAACACCAGCGAGATGGCCAGGGAGGAGGCAAACAGGGCCAGCAGGGACTGGGCCAGCCTGGGCCGGGGAGAGGCAGGGCAGGGTCAGTGCCACCAGCAGAGCAGCCACGCCACCCCCACCTCCTGCTCCCAGCCCTGGGAACTGCAGCTCCAGCTGCCCCAGTGTTCCTGCTGAGAGGAGGGAGATGATGCACAGCCCGCTGTCACCCCTGCAGCCATTGCTGCTGTCACCCCTGCAGCCAGCACTGTGGTCACCCCTGCAGCCATTGCTGCTGTCACCCCTGCAGCCTGCACTGCTGTCACCCCTGCAGCCAGCACTGCTGTCACCCCTGCAGCCAGCGCTGCTGTCACCCCTGCAGCCAGCCCGTGGTGCTGTCACCTCCTGCCTGCAGGGTGATGCCTCCGAGAGGCAGATTTTCCACCCAGCTCCTGAGGAGAAGAGCAACCATCCCTCCAAACCCGTGTTTGGGGCAGAATAACGACCTGTCCTTTCTGTGGGGGCACGGAAGGGAATGTGGGGCTCTGCATGTGAGGCCACAGCCTGACTTTGGAGCAGCTCCAGGGCGTTTCTCCTGCAGGGCTGCCTCACAGCAGGGCTGGGGGCAATCCCAGAGCTGCCTGGATGTGCTGAGCTGCTCGCAGGGAGTGCACGGAAGCCTCTGCACCTCCCTCTCCCTGCCCTGTGCCCCGTGCTGGCAGCACCGTCCCTGCTCCCGGGAGCAGCCCGAGGGCTGGCGTGTGTCCCCTCCTGGGGCAGGGATGTCCCCTCCCGGGGCAGGGATGTCCCCTCTGAGAGCAGGGATGTTTCCCCCCAGGGCAGGGATGTGTCCCCTCTGAGGGCTGGGGATGTGTCCCCCCAGGGCAGGTTTGGGTCCCCTCTCAGGGCCGGTTTGTGTCCCCCCAGGGCCGGTTTGTCCCCTCTCAGGGCCGGTTTGTGTCCCCCCAGGGCAGGTCTCAGGGCAGGTTTGTCCCCTCTCAGGGCCGGTTTGTGTCCCCCCAGGGCAGGTTTGTCCCCTCTCAGGGCAGGTTTGTCCCCTCCCGGCTCCGGCAGTGAGCAGACCCGGGCTGGCACCGCGCGGCCGCGGGGCTGCCAAGAGGGAAGGCAGGAAGGAAGCGGGGAGGGAAGGCGGGAGGGAGGGAGGGAAGGCGGGAGGGAGGGAAGCCGGGAGCAGAGAGCGAAGCGCTGCAGCGAGCAGGGCACGGGGCCGGGGAGGCACAGCAAGCAGCCGGTGGCACCGGCAGGGTCCGCCCCGCCCAGGGTGGTGGCGCTGGGTAATTAGCGCTAATTGAGGGATGTGGGTCTGGGCAGCGCTCAGGGACATCTCCAGCAAGGAAAAACCTCCAAAGCTGCTCCACAGCCCCAGCCAGGCTGGAGAAGCCCTGAAGAGGACGAGGAGGGTGGAGGAAGCTCAGCTGCCAGGACAGCTTGGCCATGTCCTTGTCACTACCCCTGGACCATGTCACAGCCCTGGCACTGTCACTGTCCCCAGGCCATGTCACCACCCCTGGCCCTGTCACTGTCCCCTGGCCCTGTCACTGTCCCCAGGCCGTGCCACCACCCCTGGCCGTGTCATTGCCCCCACCCATCTGCAGCCCCACAGTGACCTGGCTCTGTCCTGCTCGCTGCTCCTGCTGGAGCAAACGGGCCAAGGGCAGCTCTGCTGCATCTCCTGCACCTCCTGCACATCTGCTGCACCTCCTGCACCTCTCCTGCATCTCCTGCACCTCTCCTGCATCTCTCCTGTACCTCCTCATCTCCTGCACCTCCTCTGCATCTCCTGCACCTCCTTCATCTGTCCTGCATCTTCTGCACCTCTCCTGCATCTTCTGCACCTCTCCTGCACTTCCTGTATCTCTCCTGCACCTCTCCTGCATCTCCTGCACCTCTCCTGCATCTCCTGCACCTCTGCTGCACCTCTGGGCTCTCCTGCCGTGCCGGAGCCTCCCGGCCCAGCCCGGCCCGGCCCGGCCCATCCCAGGGCAGCATCTTCCAGAGCCGTGCCTGCTGCCGGTCTGTGGCAGCAGAGCCGTGGGATTCCTGGGGGAGGGAAGGAGGGCGGGAGGGAGCCGGGCGAGATGTGCACAGTCACGGCAGCAAAAGCGCCTGGCAAATGAGAGAGGAGCGGCTCGGAGCCCGGCGAGCCGAGGCTGCTCCCCCCGGGGTGCAGGGCAGCGGGAGGGAGGCAGAGGCAGCGGCAGCTGCTGAATCCGAGGCCGGGAGCGATGGGAAAACCTCACGGAGCGTTCCCAAAACGCCTCCGCTGCAGAACCTCCCTGGGGAGCAGGTTCAGCACCAGAGCGAAGCACTCATGGGAGGGGGGGTTGTTATTTACATCCTTAATGAGCATTAAAAAGCTCACCCCGGGTGAAAATCCCTGCCTCCAGCCACGGGTTAATGACACAATTGTACCCCCCGCAGATGCCACCAGCCCGGGGTGGCACCCAGCCCTGCTGGCCCTGGCGTGAGGGGGCACCGAGGAATTGCTGCCAGGCCCCCGGGTGGAGTTGGGGGGCTCAGCTCAGCACGCAGGGAGGCCCTGAACGATTTCCTGAGGCACAAAACCCTGGGGAAGCACCCGAAATGAGGCAGCCCGTGAATTCAGCGTGTCCTGAGGATGCCAAACGCCTCCCAAGGGCTGGGAGAGCAGCCCTGATGTCACAGCCTGCTCTCTGTGTCCCCAGCACAGCCCTGGCACAGCCCAGGGCAGGCTCCACTCCAGCAGGGTGTGAAACGAGCCTTGCAATGCCCCAAATTTCATTCCAGGAGCAGCCAGAGCATCTCCCGGCTCTGTCACAAGCCTGAGAGGTTTGGGCTGATCTCCAGAGGAGCAGGATGGGCAATTCCACAGCCAGCAAAGCTTCCCCTCTCCCTCCCACACGGATTGGGGACCCCCACCCCGGTGTTCCCGTTGCAGCAGAATCCCTCCAGCTCCCAGCACAATTTATTTTTTTTTTTCCCCACCTCAGGGAGCGTTTTCCAAATCCCTCACATCAAGAAGAGAAATGATAATCAGGCCGACTCAGACTTGCAAAACTGCTCGTTAACAACCCAAAGGCCCGAGGGGACGCGGTGAGGGCGCGGGGGAGGTGAGGATTATCCCGCAGCAGCCTCCGGGCCCCCTCCAGTCCCGCAGGAAGCAGAGCCAGGCTCGGGGAGTTCTGTGTCCCCGAGGAAATCATCCTGTGCTGCTCCCGGAGCGACAAAAGGTGACAAGTGAGGGGTCCTGAGAGCTGCAGAAACCTGCGCAGGGTGGGAACCCGGGGACAGGGACACTACAGGAGCTGGTGACAGCTCAAGGGCTGTGAAAGGAGCGTAAAAGGCTCCCGTCTGCTCAGCCCTGCGGGAATGGGGTGGGTGACGCTGAGAGGAGCCAGCCCAGGCTCCAGCACAGCTCCAGCTCCACCAGTGCCCCTCTCCTCTCTGCCCAAACCACTGGGATCAGCCCAGGGCTGCCCCAAACCCTGGGAGCAAAAGCGAATTTTCAACAAGACACAAAAATGCTGTTTCTGAACAAAAAAAATATCCCAGCACCAATCTGGGGCACTCTGATGCTCCTGTCACCAGCGTGTGCAGGATTTAAACCTCACAATTCAACAAAAATGGGAAAGTGAAATGCAGGTGCACAGAGCTCCCCGCTGGAGCTGGCAGTGCCAGGGGTGGGAATTTCCCCAAAATTTCATCTCCCCCTCGTGTGTCTGAGCCCAGGCTGGTCCTCCCAGCCCTCCCATCCCATGCCTGGGGCTGCTCCTGCAGCTCCCTCAGCCCATGGGGGCTCCTGGGAATCTTTTCCAGGCGATTCCAGGCGAGAGGAGCCCTCAGGGCTCAGCTCCTGCCAGGGCTCAGCTCCTGCCAGGGCTCAGCTCCTGCCAGGGCTCTCCGTGCCCCCCGAGCCCCCCCAGCAGCACCAGGGACCGAGGAGGGCTCAAACCCCACCCCCAGGCATGCAAACCCCCAGGGAAAAGCTGCATTTCCCGGGGCAGACCCGAGCTCACACCCCAGCAAAGCCCAGGCAGGTGTCAGCAGCAGCCTGAGGGGAACCTGAGAGCTCCAAAATCACATTTCCTGGGGGGGCTGCTCCCCCAGGCCCGGCTCTGCACCCCAAAAGCTCAGGGAAGGCACCAGCAGCAATCCCAGGGCAGAGCAGCAGAATCTTTCCTCCATCCCTCAGGGAGCCTGGAAAAACTTCGTATTTCCCTGAAATCTCTCACGAGAGGGAATTTTGGAGCTGCTGAAGGGACGGAGCAGCACCAGAATCCCTCCTCCCAGGAGCAGGGAGCAGCACCCAGCAGCTTCTCTGAGGAGAGCAGAACCTGCCCTGAGGTGCCAGCGCCCATCCCTGCCCCAGGCCCCGGCGCTGCTGCCCCTCAGTCACCCAGAGTGATTAAATCCAAAGGAAGCAGCAGAGCCTGCATCCCTCAGGCACCAGGGATCACACTCAGCTGGCAGCCAGGCTCCGGGGATGCTCCACAGCAGCTTTCCATCTCCTAACTGGAAAAGATGGCCTGGCCACTGCTGCTCCCTGCCTGGCACCAAGGCCCCGAGGGCGGCGTAATTTGATTTACAAAGCCTTGGCAGGACAGCTCCATCCATCCATCCCTGAGGAAGGGATTGTACCGGAGCTCCTGGAGCCGGAACAATTATTATTCCCACACATTTGGAGGCTGCAAGGCTCTGAGCAACCCCCCCCCCCCCCCCCCCCCAAACACTCCCGAGCTCCAAATATCCCAAATATTCCCTCCTGCCTGCCTGGCAGGGCTGTCAGTCCCCAGTGGGGCTCACAGGCACTTCACAAATCCCTTTCTCTCCAAAATCCCAAACACATCCTGATTCATATTTTAATTTTTTCCCCCCCAAAATGCAGCTGCAGAGTTCAAAGTTTGGGAGTGTCCAAGCACAAACCCGACGGGTTTTGAGTACCGGAGCTTTGGGAAGGAGCTGACAGCAGGAATTCTGCCTTTTCCTTCCCTGCTCCTCCAAACATATGCGAGCAGCCGGGGGCTGGCAGAGGCTCCGCTGCTGACCCAGCACTGTGGCACCGCCGCAGCGACGTCCCCGGTGCTGTCCCCAACCCCTGCCCCCCTCTGTCCCCTCCTCCCGGGGGCCGGGACAGCTCCGTGTCCCGCGGTGGCGATTCCCGGGTGCTCCAACACCTCCTCCAGCAGCCGGGGCTGCCTCAATTCGCAAATATTTGACACCGAGCGGCTCTAGAGGAGGTTTTGGGAGGATTCGTGGGGAATCCTCGCCTCTCGGCCCCACTGGGGCTGGCACGTTACATCACCGCCCCAGGATCGGGGTGGCGACAACGTAAATAATCAGCTGATGCCGAGCTGTCACCAAGCCCCAAATCAAACGCCTCCCTGGCAATCCTCAGGCTCCAGCCGGCGTGCTTTATTTATTTGCAGCACATCCTGGACACGAGGCTGCCTGAGAATCCCTGCCGGGTGTGGGGGCGGCCCCTCAGGGTCCCTGCTGACCCCCCGAGCCCGGTGTCCCCCCCTCCTCAGCCGCACCACCAGCACCGCTCGCATCCCTCCACGTGTTCGCCCAAACTCCTGGAAGACTCGGCGCTGCCCCCATTTCCGACGGCGAGGTTATTAAAACGCACTTCCAGAAATATTTTTTGGCGATAAACAACCAAAGGAGAGGGAAAAAAAAAAAAAAAAAAAGAAAAACGAAAAAATAAAAACCCTCGCGGGAAGTTCTGGCTGGAACTTCACGCTGAGGCTGTGGCTGCGCGGAGCTCCAGGGAGCGGCGGCTCCAAGGGGATGGAACCGCGCCGGGAGCGGAGCGGCGGCTGCCCGGGCCGGGGGAGACCCTCCCCGCCGAGGCCGAGAGGGCTGCGGCCCCTCCGCGACGCCCCCCGCGCTCGCTTCCACTCGGGAATGGTTCTCTCAGGCAGCATCCCTGCTCAGCCCCCCAAACCCTGCTCAGCTCCCCCCGAGCCCGGCTCAGCCCCTCGAGCCCTGCTCAGCCCCTCAAACCCGGCGCAGCCCCCCAAAACCGGCGCAGCCCCCCAAAACCGGCTCAGCCCCCCAAAACCGGCGCAGCCCCTCCCGAGCCCGGCTCAGCCCCCCCAAACCGACTCGGTCCCCCAAACCCGGCTCAGCCCCCGAGCCCGGCTCAGCCCCCGAAAACGCGGCTCATCCCCCCAAACCCGGCTCATCCCCCCAAACCCGGCTCAGCCCCCAAACCCGGCTCA
>VZUI01096080.1:0-166139 GCA_013401135.1 Cettia cetti | reverse complement strand
CTTTCCTAATAATTTACAAACTACTTCTGTGTTAAAGAAAAAGCACAAACTAAAACTACCCCATTAAAAAAAAAAAAAAAAAAAAAGAAAAAAGAAGGAAAAAAAAAAAAAAAGAAACTACCTCTCCAAACACAAAAATCCCAAAAGTTAAATTGCATGAAAGAAAAGCTCCTTTCTGTTTGGGTAGGATCACCAGTGCTGGGATAAGCCCCTTGCAATATTATACATATTTGAAACATGTGAGTTATTGTTTTGAAGCTTTACTACGTTATTGTCCTGCTTGTCTGAGTAAGAAGCGTGTATCTCTGGTGGATGGAGGTTAGCTAAGTAAGTCATGCATAGATGGAATTTATTAAGTTTGCATGGTAGTGACAGCTGTGAGTGGGAACAGTAACTCTGAACGTGCCAGGGCTGAGAAAGGGAAGGAATTTTCATATGTGTCTTAAAGGAAAATGGTGGGGTAATGGTGAGAGCTCTTCTAATCACTCCATCTCATTACCAAGCGGGAAAGTCACCGAAAATGATTTTTAAAGTGCAATAGTCTGCCTGAGAGCTGTCTTTGGACAAGCTCACCAGGCAGATGAGGACAGGGAAGAGTCGGGCTCTGTTGAGTACCACAGAAAATCAGCAATTTAATAAAAATCCATTCAGAAGGAGTTATAAATATACGTCACTGCGACATAGGAACTAGTTATCTGTTAAATTGGCTAAAAATGTTTTTTAAATATAGAATTCACCCCCAAATCACTTCCTAACCATCTGATCTTCAGGAGCTCCTCATGGAAACATTTTTTTTCCCCTTTCTTTATTTTGCATTCCCTCTCTGCCTCCTGAGATGAAACTCACCTTTGCTGCTGGATCATTAAAATGGCAGCTGTCACTTAGAGGGAGACAAATTCCAGTTGCTGGGGCTGATCCTGGCAGGGCTGTGTATGCAGAGAAAGGTCAGCCTGGCTTGTGAGAGCCAGGGATGGGATGCCTGGGGAGCAGAGCAGACCCAGGCAGGGACGAAGGGAGAAACACTGGGAAAGGGGGAAATATTTATTAATGACGCACCTGATATTAACCCAGCTTGTCCTCCTGGTTTATTGCTCCGGCTGTGGTGAATCAGATAAGCCAAAGAACCCATCTGGAGCAGGGATGCTCCAACCCAAAAATAGCAAGAGGAGATATCTCCTTCCTCCCTGTGCTGCCTGGAGCAGTTCCAGAGCAGAACATACTGACATGGCTTTTAAACATCCCTTTCAAACCCCAAATCCTTCTCTGGCACCTGTGGGGCTACCAAAACGAGAGGTGATCCCTCTGCACCTCCTCTGATGCCCCTTTGTGCCCTTCCTCCTCTTGTCCTTACCTGGCTGCCCCCAGAACCCCAGTCCCTTACAGTGTATGTATCAGAAATGCCACAGGATGGGCTTTGCTAGTACGTTTTCATGTGGTTTAGGTATAAATCTGAGCAGCAGAGCATGATGTCTGCCCTGTTTCTTTAAAACAGGGCTTCTTGTTCCTTTTGTTTGATATTCCATATATTTTTAAAACAACACCCCTCTTCATAACTCTCAGCATCATTCAGGTTTGTTTTTGGTTTTTTTTTTTTCCAGGCAGATTAAAATTAATTCTAATTTTAGAGAGCTCTTTAGGTGACATCTTTTAATTTTCACCTTTTCCAGGGCTTTTGTTGCAGCCTAAAAATGAGCTTACGATAGGTTAAATCCATGTTGTTAATGAAGCACTTCTTGCTCTCTGTTTTTTTATTGTTAGACCACATAGGATATGTTCTGTTGATGTGTGGGGACTTATGATTAGATGAGAATTTACCTCTGAGGAAGCTCAGATTATCACACATAAAGCATCAGAAATAGAAAAATGATGTGCACAACCATGAAAAAAACAATGGATCTTATCTTTAGTTCTTTTCCTAATCACCCTCCAGCATCACTACAGCAGTTAAGTTGCCTCAGGGCTCGCTAGGATTTATAGTTTATTAAAACATTGATAAGAGCAGCTGAGCGAGCAGTGAACTGGATGTTCGGTAAATATTAGTTTGAATTCGTGGCAGAATTTTGATCCGACGTGTTCACAGTTCTCCTGCATTTACAAAGTTCACTGCAAAATCGCTCTACATTGACTGGTTTGGCAAATTCTGTGTGTGTGTGTGTGTGATTTTTTTCCTGGTAGGGAACTAACCCGTGCAGATCAAACAGCTCTTGCTGTGGCTGGAAACACAGTTTGAAGTTGACGTTCTGTCTGTCACATGAATTCCATATTTCACTTAATAAGTTATGCAAATGGTGGATTTCATGTTTTGCTTTTTTTGTAGTGTTGACTTTGAGTTTTGAACAACATCCAGGCTTAATAGTTTGATTAGTGAAATTAGAGAATAATTGGGAAGAGCAAATCGTTGCTTTTGTGATCTGTCAGTGAATCATTTAGATGAAACTATTCCCTGTGCCTTGTTTCCTTGTCTTATATTTTGACACTTGATGCCACATCACTCAGGGATTACCATGAGGAGCTTTCCCTTCCTTTTCAGGGAAGTAAAACCAACCTCCCCCACACAATGGGAAGCCCAGAGCTGAGTGGGAATACCAGCACTACCTTAATGCTACCTAATAGATGTCACCTCCGTGGATTTATGGATCCTACTGCATCTAAATAATGGAGGAGAAGTGATGCAATGCCCTTCACCCCTTGTTCTCTGTGCCTTGCTGGCACTGGGGCTGAAAGTAGCTTCTTCTCATCCAAATTCTCTATTTGATGGGAATTTGAGCTTTCATATTTTTTTCTAGGTGTGCAGAAAGTTAAGAAATCCTGTGTTAGACTCTTTCAAAGAAGGAGATGTTAAACCAAAATTTTAACTCCACATCGTTCTCCTCTTAAGCAACAAATGAAGACCTGATATAAATCCCACTATGAAACACACAGGTACAATGGGTTGCAAAAAATGCTGAGTTACCTTGGGTTTGCAGAATCTGCCTGGTAGAAGGGAGGCAGAAGATCGTGCCTGATGTAAACCTGAGCTCACATGTGGCCATGACCCAAGTGCCCAGCCTGCAAGAACTGTCTCTGCTCCCCAGAGCCAGGCTGTGCCAAGCTGTGCCACATCTGGGCCTCACATCTGCATGGCAAAGAAACCTCCATTGCCTTCCTGAGAGCTGTTTGTAGGCTCATTAGAATAAATAAATAAATACATGGAGGGGAAAAAAAAAGCCTCAAATCTCAGCTGATTGGGTTTTGCTGGATAATTTAGCAAAAGTGCACATATTCTGCCCATTTTAGCAGAAGGAAAGATTTTCTTCCAGGATTTTCCCGACTAAGAAAGTCTGTCTGTGCTGTGAACTAAAGGAGGAAGAAGCAGAAAAAACCCTCCCATTCATACTTCCCTAAGTGAAATCACTTATCCCTGTTTTACCAGCCTTTATCAGAATTTGTACACTTCCTCCAATTAAATTATTTTTTTCTTCAGGGGAGCTCATGAGGCACTTACATAAATTCTCTTAATTTCTGAGTAATGCAGTCCTGACAATCACTTAAGACAGCGGAGTTGATACCACTGTCAGAAAAGACTCTTTTTCAAAAGAATGTTTTTACAGAATATCACTGTGACACTTCGCTTAGATGGATGTCTTTAGCAGAATTTGATTAATGTAATGTAATAAAAGAGATGCACACTAAAGTGTCTGTACATGTCTTGTTAAGTATGTTTGATTCATTATATGTAGTTCTCCTCACTTCTTTTCTCTTTCCTCAGTTCATTTTTTATCATTTCAATAATATATCTATAAATATGAAAAAGTTGGCACTTTCTTTGACATATATGGCTATTAATTCATAACTCTAAAAAATTGTATCTTTCAACTTGTCACTTTAAAGCTTGTACAGTTTATTACAGTAAGTAACCTGTGTTGGAAATTAGATTTTGAACTTTAGCAAGGAGATAAATAAGCTTGTGGACATAGAAGTTATGGAGAAGATACCTAGATATAGTGCTAGAATAAAATTGCATGAAAAGATCACTTACTTGAAGATGATAATTTCAGAGCTCCCTGAGGATCACATTAAGATTGCGTATAGGAAATGGGCTTCAGCTTGAATTCCAATAACTTTAATTCCTAGAAATGGCAATATTTCAGTTAATCCTTTTCCTTGGGTGGATGAGTATCATTCTGTAGGCCAATAAAATGTATCAGCAGCATTCAATTTCACTAAATATAGGAAATTTACTTCAGAAAGACTCCTGAAAATTCCTCTAGCCCAAGCTTTGTCTGTCATTTTGCAGTACCAATCAACCTGAGGAAGAGAAAAACCTGGAAAATTTTAATATCTTTGCTACAGAGTGTACCATAACTTTTAAAGGGAATCGGGTTAGTTGTTTCCTCGTTGGTCAAGTAAGTCCTGGGGGAAGCAAGGATGGTCATTAATGATTTTATGTTGTTTTGCTCTGATAGCAAAAGAGCTGCTCTGCTCTTTTTCTAGTGAGTTTTTAGCCTGTGATTTTTTCAGAGCAGATCTGACAGGTCCAGTCCAAGGCTGGGTCACGTCAAGGTTTGGGACTTCAGAGATTGTTTTGTTGGCACTGAGGATTCTGCAGCTGGGAAGTCTTATTTAAGTGAGTGTTTCTCAGGACTTGTCTGGGATTGGGAAAGTTTCTTAAGGGGGTTAAGTAGGGTGGGAGATTCTGAGCTGGATGCCTGTGGTGGTTCAGCACAGCACATTGTCATCAGCCTTCCTGGTGTGGAGGGGACAGAGGAAGGATTGGGCCACTCTGCAAAGTTCTCTCCATCCTCCTGCCAGCAGGATTATTCCATTTGGTTATGGCAGGGAACGGGGGACTCAGGCAGGCAGAGCATGGGAGGAGCTCACTCTGCTGACATCCAGGGCACAGAGCACATGAGGTGGGTGGAAGCAGTGCCCCGGGGGGGCTGGCAATGGCTGTGAGGTGGGTTTGTTGGCAGCAGCAAATACAGAAGTCGGGGCAGCCCGGGAGCGATGGGAAACCGCACGGCACAACTGCTGCAGGATTGCAAATCACAGAGTGTCTGAGGAGCACTCGGCGAGCAGGGGAGATGTGGTGGGGAGAGATGTGTGAAATCAGAGCTCCCAAGTGAGGACAGATGGACCAGCCACAGCAAGAGGGAGGCGAGGAAGGTGGGGATGCCACAGAAGACGTGCCATTTGGTACGTGGCGGAGGAGCATTTTGCTGTTACTTTTTCTGCAAAGCAGGGATTTTATTACTAATGCTTTGCCGTGGTTTTTGTTAGACCAGGGCATGTGGTGCTGATAACATGCATCCTCAGAATGTGGTTGTGTTAATTAAGTGCATGGAGTAAACAGGATCAAAAAAGCAGGCAGGGGGATTCACTTTTGAGAAGTGCTCAAGCTTTGGTGTTTTCTGAGGCTTTGTGGAAGCACACGTGGCTGCCTGGAAGCCACAGCTGATGGCAGCAGGTCTTTGGGCAGCCTGCAAAGGGAGCTGAGTGTTCATAAAACAGAGGTAGGGTTCTGGATGATCACTGGACCATCAGCACACAGACCAGCACAGATAATGTACATGATATGGGGAAATGATGGCAGTGTTAGGCAACATCCTGCTGGAAAATCCTGGGAGGATTGTCATGCCCAGGAGCTGGACAGGTGCTCTGAAACATGATACAGTCACACCTTGGAAGCTCAAGTTCCTGTTTCCCAGGTGGGGAAGAAGATCCTGCCAGGCATGCACAGGAAGGAGGCAGTGACTCCCTGGCACAGGTTGACCAGAGAAGCTGTGTCTGCCCCATGAACTCTGAAAGTGTCCCAGGCCAGGTTGGATGGGGCTTGGAGCAGCCTGGACCAGTGGAAAATGTCTTTGCCCATGGTCTTTAAGGTCTCTTTGAGACATTCTGTGATTCTATGAACTCTGTTGCTCAGAACCTCCTTATTTGTAAGAGTTGTTAACCAGCCAGATAAAGAAAACCCAGCAGGTTTTCACCTTGAGCAAGCCATGTCTCAGCAGAGTCAAACCAGCTGTATTGATTCCTGCCAGCATACTTGTCTTTGGGGAATTGTTTGTTTTGTAAAACCAGATTGCCAGATCTGTACAGCAGAAGGAAAAGGGAGAAAAAACAGGTTTTAAATGAAATGGAAGAAAACTTCTAGGAGTGAAGAGTTCCTATCAGTGATGCTCCTATCTGAGCATGAGCAGCTGGGATAGGCACCTGAAATAATGAGTGAACAGAAGGAGGTTGGACCACTGCTGTGAGAAAAAACCCTCATGGGCTTGCCCACATCAGTTTGAACACAGCTCACCTCCAAGCTGACTTATCCTGGTGTCTCTGGGGTGTTTTCACCAGGGAAGTTCATCTCATCCTTTGGGTGTTTCAGCTGTAAAATTAAGGGACATTATATGTGCCACAGAATCACACAGAATATGTTGAGATGAAAGGGACCCACCAGGATCATCAAGTCCAATTCCTGCACAGGACCATCTCCAAGAGTAACAGCAAGTGCCCAAGAGGGTTGTCCAAACACTTTCTGGGCTCTGTCAGCCTTGGTGCTGTGACCACTGCCCCGGGGAGCCTCTTCCAGTGCCCAACCACCTCTGGGTGAAGAACCTTTTCCTGATGTCCAACCTAAACCTTCCCTGACACGGCTCTACCCATTCCCTGAGGCCCTGTCACTGACCTCCACTGAGAAGAGATCAGTGTCTTCTCCTACTCTTTCCCAAAACTTCATTCCATATTCAAGGTGAGGCCACCCCAGTGCAGAGTGGGACACGGGGACATGATTTAGGGGTGACTTGGCAGTGCTGGGTTACTGGTTGGACTCAGTCTCAAAGGGTTTTTCCAATTTAAATGATTTAATGATTCCATCCTCTCATCACCATGCTTCAGGACAGTGAAATAACCAGTTTCTACAGTGAATCAGGTAAAGGGCTAGAATGTATTCTCTAGATTATTAATCTCATCTAAGTAAGTAATTCTTCTTTATGCAAACACCATGAAAAACAGAGAGAGGTGATTAGGGTGCCTCCTGACCCTAGCAGGAGGATTATTACTGTTCCAGTAGATGTCAAGCATAAACCTCACACTTGTCCCTTTCCAGTTTAGATGGCTTGGCTTACAGGCTTTCATTCACCTTTTCCTTGTTCCCAGGGGTGCTCTGGCTCTCCAGAAGGCTCAGGTGTCCTCACTTGACTGAGGGAGGTGACTATAGCAGGGGAGCTAGGCTCCCCACTTAATTGGATCAAGGATGGAAGGGAGGAGGAAACCAGACACTCATTTTTAAGGTAAAATCAGCTCTGGGAGGTGGGAAAACAAAGTTGGGGTTCTGCCTTGAGGTGGCTTATGAACTTTTTGTGTTTGAAAACTGTACAGAGAGACCTAAATTTCATTTTTTGTGCTGGAAAAGATTTGGAGCAGTCAGTCTTGTGGATGTTTAGTGGTTGAGCCTTGGTCTTGCTGTTTGCTTTAGTTTCTTCAAACAAATCTCTTGAATATGTTCTTAAATAAAACAAGCAAATAAGGTTGTCTTAAGAGAGTTAGTGCATTTACTTGGGTGATTGCATTAGGTGTGTGCTTAATTGTTCTTTTGATACCAGCCAAAGTACACAGAATCAGCTCTCAGAAACTGCTCAGAGCAGATATCTGCTTCATGTTTGGGAGCGAGAACTAGTGGAGTTCATAAGAGGGAAACAAAATATTGGTGGAAAATTGCTGTAGGTATAGACTGCCTTTGCATGCAGTTAGAGTTGAAGATGTTACAACCAGTTTTCAAGGCATTTTTATAGCAAGAGAAGTGTATTTCCTTCTGAAAGATGCCTGGTCCCCAAGCAGTGTAATAAGAAGGGTGTGGAAAATGCCTGTGGCTGCTTCACACCAGACCCATAAATACGAGTCAGGTATTTCACCTATATACCGAGCTGGGAGCTAAAGGAAATATGCTAAAAGCAGTTCAGCTGGCAAAATAAACTCTCTCTGCCCATTGTTCCTGAGAGCAGAGGGGGCTGAGGTGGTGTGGGGCTGGAAGGGGATGCCCAGCTGTGTCTCCAGGAAAGGGCAGGAAGGTCTGGTCTGTGCCTGTGGCCCAGGGACAGGTTGCTGAGCACCAGGGTGGTGAACGGTTTGAAAATGAGGAAGGGGTGTTGCAGGGTATGAAATTTCTTCTGGAAAGAAGGGTGTGTGTTGTGGTGAGAGCACAGGGAGGTCAGGCAAGAAAGCTGTAAACACCTCTCCAACAGGGCTGTTTCCTTCCCTGTTCCCCTGCAGCAGCACTGGCCTCCCCTGCCATCCCCAGCAAGAAGAGAAGTGAGAATTAAAACCTCGTGCATTTGGGGCTGTTGGTGTCCCTGCTGCACCTGCTCAAGTGCTGAACAGCAGGTGTTTGTGGCCACACTGGTGCTCCTGCAAGGAAGGGATGAAGGACATGAGCCTTGCCCGGGGTGGCTGCACAATATTTGGAGAAACCTTGGGTGTTGAAGAGATATTCTTCAGGTCTCAGCAGGGAGGCATTTGAGTGCAAAGCCTCTTCATGTGTTTGCTTGCTGTAGGCCCCAGTTTATTGCCCTGCCATCCCCTTCCTCCCCCTAGAATAAAAACCCTGTGGTTTATCAAATCTCATTTTCTCCAAGTGCCTTTCTAAGTTTAGTTTTCTCTCCTAATTGCATGCCAAGATGGGGGAAGGGGGGGGGGGGAAGAAATTGGTTAATTGATTAGTAATTTAGTCTCTGGTGATATGCTTATTTAAGAAATCTGCTGGAGTTATATATGTCAAATGATTCACATGAAAACAACATCAAGTGAATCATATATAAAAATGACATAATTGCTATTAAACTTAGAAGCCATATGTGTGGCTGAGGAAATTACTGGCTTTAGCAACTCTTTTATATTTCTTCCCAAAGCCAGTTATACTCCTCTGAACAGAGAAAGCAAGTTTATGTGTAGGAAAATAGTCCCTATGAGTGTTATTTGGAGATCTGTTAATTCAAGGAAGTAGGTGCATATTCCAGCACTGCAGGAAAAGAATCAAAATTGGGAGTGTTGGGAAGCTGAGAAAGGGGTCTGTTGCTTCTTCTTTTTCTCATCAGTGAGATTAAATGCCGGCTCTTGCAATATGCACCATCTGAGATTTTATTGCTTTCTGTTATTTTTAGTACTAGGAGGGAGATTAAATGAAATCCGGGATTATTTCAGACAGTGTTAAACTTTTTATTGCTCATTTCTGCTGTCAGGCTCAGGCTGACCCACTTGGGTGGGTCACTACAGACGGTGGGCTCTCCATACAATTAATTCTTTTACCTATATGTAGCCTCATAGGAAAGCAGCAGCAAAAGTAAATATATCCATTAATACAGCTACTCTTTTATTTGTCATTACTCTCTTCTCAGAAGACTGCTGTGTGCTGAACTCCACATATGCAAACAGTGTTTTACGTGTGGCTCAGCATCCTTGCAGGCTCTGTGGGATCACAGGCTCATGTCTCTTCCCTGGGTGTTTTGGAAGCTTATTTTTATTTATCTCTTTAAGGCTGCTTGAAATAAACCTAAACTGATTTAATATTTTACATTTCTTTATCAGGAGTTTAATAAGAAGGCTGATTTTTAGTTGTTTTTTTTTTTTTTTTTTGAGTGTGTATTTATTTCAAATCTTTACATTAAAAAAAAAATTAGCTTGATACAGCTGACTTGCTGCTTGCTACCGATGGTTCCTTCATTTTTATTCCTTTTTATAGGGTGGTGCCTTTTCCATTAGTCACAGCCCTCGGCACGTTGATATATGCAGTAAGGAAGGCTTTAGGTGCTGGTGGTGATGAATAGCTGTTGGAGCACTCTCCTGCAGTTAATCTTGGGAAGAAGGAGAAATTCTGGTCCTGCTTCTGCAGGTTGCAGAGGTCTGGCTTGTCTTCAGGGTGGGTTTCGTCAGTTCACGAGCGTGCCTGCCAGCTGGTGCTGGCACAGTTTTAGCCCAGGACATTAGCAAGTCCCCCCTGGTGAAGAGGAGGGGTCAGCAGGCAGCTATTCAGCTCTGACAGGGTGCCCGTGTCATCGGCACTGAGGGATGGAGCCTCTATTGTGGCCTGCGTGACGTGAAGGAACCCCCCAGTATTTTCTGTAATTAGCTGCCAATAAATCAACTTCTAGAAGCCACACATTAAAGACTACCTCAGTGGCATGTCGTTATAAGCTGTATTTTGTTATGTCTGGAGCAACATTCCCCATATTTTGGGCACTCTGAGTGTCCCACAGTTTGTCCTCAGCCTTCAGCCTGGGCACACATCGTTTCTCCTGCAGGCCTTTGGGCTGCCCTGGCACCAACAAGTTTGTCAGGGAAGCGGGGATTACACTGTCCTGAGCTGGATTTTTTTCCCTGCTGCATGTCTGTCTAATCTTGCTGTGGAGTCACTGATGTAAGAGGAATGAGCTGGGACTGGAGTGGGCAGTGAATGCATCTGCGATGGGAATAACCATTTATTCCGTAAACACGGAGCGCTGATGGAGCCCTGAGCTCTGACTCAGCCCCAGCTTGGGAAACCCAAGCTTTTCCCCTTGCCTGTGCCTGCCAGCCCCTTCTCTCCCCTCAGACCTTCAGCCTTTCACCAAACACAGGCTGGGAGCTGCTCTCTGATACCCATCTAGGACTGCCACTGAACTTGTCAGTAAACACAAAGGGCTTTTGTTTCAAAGAGTTGATGCAGCTGGTTTGCTTAATTATTCAAAGGAAAGGGATGAGCTAGGTAGGGAGCCACAGAGTGACCAACATTTCTAAAGAATAATCTATCTTGCTCTAAGTTTTCTAAATGGGAACGAATCTGAGTGGAGAATTGGTATCAGCAGTCTTTTTTTTTTTTTTTTTTTTTTTTTTTTTGATTTTGGGAGCTCTTAGTCATTTTTGTCTGAATCCAGGTTCACAGCTGAGTCATTCCTTCTGCTCTTTTTCCCCTGGTGACTTTTCCATGCTGTTTCATTTTTCCCAGATAGATATTACTGGAGTAAGGCTTTGCTAACCACACTGCAAGTAGTGAAAACAGCGTGTGATTTCCTCGGGAAGCAGAGAACATCCTCCGTGTGTGTTTCTGGGTTGCCTGTCCCAGATCACATGGAGGTCTGCACAGTGGGGAAGTGCATCAGGATAAAGTGTGGGAGAAGCAGATGTCATCAGTGTCATTGGATTTACCTCCAGCTCTGGCTAAAGAGGAAATTATGAGTAAATCTGGCACTCTGGTGCTCAGTTTGGCAGTGCAGAAGGTTGAAGGGGAGCTGAAGGAACCAGTGTCAGGAGCTGCTCTTGCACACTTTGTATTTTCACCTTGTTTGGGACTGACACAGCATGGGATGGCTTGAGAGAGACAGAGCAAAATGCATTTCAGAAGAGGAAAGGGCCCTCCATATAATGAAGAGTTCAACTGAAATAAGTGTGGGGAAAAATTTATTTCTTTGCATGCCAGATTTCTTGCCACTTTCAAGCTAATCCTTTCAGTTCACTTCAATACAGTCACTGAAGTAGCTTAGAAAAAGAGAGAAAAAGATCTTTGATATGCTAGATCAACCAAAGTTTAAAAAATCTCTCTTTGTATATGCCATTTATAATGCAAATCTCAAGTTGGCATTTTAGTTTCACTTACTGCCGTTACTGAAGTACCTTGGAATACAAAGGCTGGAGATGGAGGGAGATCCCAAATGACAGAGTGCCTTTAATAGTTCAATAATAACTGCAAAAAATTACATTTCCTCACTTCTGTAAATACCTTTTACCTCCGTAGTGTGTGAGGCACAGGGAAAAAGAGATTCTTACTGTACAGAGGCTGAAGTTATTGGTCTGAGTCTTCTGGGAATTTGAATTTGGCTTTGGTTGTGCATCCCCAAAAGGATTTGGCCCTGGTGGGGGTGTGACTTTCCTCCTACCAGGAGAAAATGTAAGAGTTAACTCTGTTTGCTTAGGCAGTGAGCAACTGGTTAAGTTTTCTTTTGGAAAGAAGCCTAATTTTTAAGAGTCGCCTTCCCAAATATATAACCTGATTTCTTTCCCCTGTGTTCCCAACATTTAAGCACTGATTAAATGTCACCAAAGATAATAGGAGAAATGCTCATGACGGCCAGGCTATTTTAAAATAGCATGGGCATGCTTAAAGCAATAAGTAATTTTGCCTCTGCTACACAGTGTGCTTAATGCATATTTAAATTAAACTGTAGACAACTTTGAGCAGGCTGGATCTGGAAATGAGTTATCTTTCTAATTGGGGATATTTTGGGATTTGCCCTGCTGAATTTCACACAGCCACTCTGCAGAAGGTGACTCTTAAATGGGGTGATGGTGGGCTCCTGTCACTCCTCAGAAAGGGGATCTTGAGATTACCCTGTCTGCCTTTTGAATCCTTGTGTTTTGGTATTCCAGGGACAGGGAGGGAGCTTGGTCTGTAGTTCATAACCCAGCCCTGTGCTCTGTTTCCAAACCAGAATTAGTCTTCCTTTTCACTCCCTGCTTGGTGCCAATGTGCCTTTGTCTCCACTGAGAAATCGCTGTGGCATCAGAGCTGAAGCATAGTTCAGGGTATTTCCTGGGAGTCAAAGTGTCAAGATTATATGTTTATTTATTAATTTTCCCCCACTGTATTTTTTTTTTTTGTTTTAATTTTTTTTAACTGCTAACACCACTGAAACCTCGACTGTAGCATGTGCTGCACTGAATCCACCAGAAGCTCCAGTCTGATTTTGAGGGGTTTGGAAATGTTTCGCTGAACCTGGGAAATGATGGGTGCAAAAAGAAAAAAAAAAAGTGTCCTCTAACTAAGCTGTTACTGATTATCTGAGTGCAATGTACAGACTAAAGGCCTGATCTAAAGACCACTGGGGTCAGTTGACTGAAGTGGACTTTGAATCAAGTCTTAGGAGCATGCAGTGAAGGCTGTGGTGGAGGGTGCTGGAGACGAGCACAGCACACTTTCCTCTCCAATAAGCCTGAAATGCTCCAGCTGAAATCCTAAAGCAGAGTTGGCTTTCTGGCTTGTATTGAAAAGCCTTAAAATTATTGCATGCATAGTGTTTTTAATATGTAATGTGAGAAATATTCAGCTGGGAGCAGAGATTTTTTTGTAGCATCTCAAGAATGTGACTTTCCAGGTGTAGGAATGGGCATTTCAGAGATTTTATTTTTTTCTTTCTGGACAAAAGGGTGTTTCATCAAACTTTCTGCTCTTCAAAATTCTATGATCTAAGTCCTTTAGATTACATGTTTTCCCACATGGCAGTGATTCTATTGCCTTTTTCAGGCTGCTATGGAAAAACTTGAGGGAAAAATATAAATAAAATATGCCCAAGCATGCAAGTCAATGATCTGTGTGTTAAGCCTATTGGCACATACAGGACAATTTTATTGCATGACCTACTGGTTAAAAACATCAAAAATATAAGTCAAGTCATTTGAAGAACTGCTGTTTAGTGAGTTAGAATGAATGAAGTCTTTATTGAGTGCACACTTCCAGATTCATCACTGGTTCTGTTCTAGTCATGCCCTATCCTAGTCTTAACTGCCCCAGGCAGTCTTTCTGAGGCCACTTGACCTGCCAGTCATATTTCAGAAACTACTGATACGGTTCCTGATTTAGTTTAGATTCCAAACAGGCTAGCTGCGGATTACAGACTAATGACCCATCAGATGCTAAAGGCAAAGGCTTAAAGTGCTCTAGTGAATTAAGCCTCAACATTGTCTGAAGGGAAGAATTTATTATGTCATTAAACTTGATTCAATAAGTTTCATTTCTTTAGATGCATTGCACTAAGCAAGAAGTCAGGAATTAGTGGGAGGGAGAGATACCATTTTGATGCTCTTCAGGTAAAGCAATGATATTCAAGTAGAGCAGCAAGGGATGCCATTTCATAGAATTTTGGCTGTATTGCTAGAAACAATAGGTTGAGAAAATTCTTCATAGCTGATTAACTAACCATGGACTTCTCAAACTGGGTTCACTTGAATATATGCTTCACTTGGTAAATACACAGCAAAGTGAGGCTTGCCTGATTTGATGAGACCCTTGGTGAGGTTTCAGGGGCTTTCCATCAAATATCAAAGCCTCAGTGGTGTAAAGATATTAGTAGCAAGTTATAGATGGCACTGGGATTTAATGCAAAACTTAATACGAGCACATAATGTGATGAGTCAAATGGGGATTGCAGGCTGCCTCGGAAGACTATAACAGTGATCTGAGGGAAAAAGCCTGCATAATGCAGAGATCACTTTAAAACATAAAAAAACCCCAACAAATTTTTTAAAAAATAAACATTTGGTGTTTTATCTATCTGCATATGTCTCCTAGTTGTGTTACAGCAACAGAAAAAAAAAAGTGTTTATAAATAATAACAAAGATTCTTCAGGAAAATGTTAGGATTTCTGCCTGTAGCTTTTGTCACTCATCTCTCCCAGTATCTGATGGAGTTTGTTTGAGTCCTTCAAGATGTTTTTATGTTCTAGAGGTGGTCACACTTTCAGAAGAGTAGAGAAAGGCTAGAAAATGTGATTTTATTGTCATTGTTTTATATCAGAGAGTAAGACAGTAAGAGTGTACATTTTTGTGTTTTAAAATTAATTTAAATGTGGTTAGATTATAATTTTAATAAATTATGGGCCTTATTACAAATGTTAAATTGCACTGAAATATTTTGAACTGTATATATTTATATGACAGCAGGTCTGGGATTAGGTTTTTTTTTTTTTATTAGATGATTTTAATCACTTTAATACAATTCATAATCAAAGGGAGTATTTAATATTCTGGTCTTCAAATGAAAATTGACCTAATGGGCTGATTGTCTCATTCTTTAATGGAGACTATTCTTTCCCTAAAATGCAATAGCTTTTCCTTGGGAGTTAAAGAAGTGGTAAAGATCACTCTGATTTATGTTCATACACAGTTCTACTTTTTTCCTTTCTCTAATACACTGGAAAGGCAAAATCCACTGCTGTGTTAAAACTACTTTCCACTGTGATCTGAATGATTAAATCCTGAAGGTATGTCTGTATATACACACGCTTATGAATTCATATTTATCTTTAGGCTTCTAATGAAAAACATATATAATTTAACTGACCACTGCAAGATTTTAATCTATAGGATGGGCTTCTGAAGAAGTAAAGCTGGGAAATCCATACAACTCAGGAGATTCAGCAAAACATCCCAAGTGTTTTTCATCTTCTCCTGCTCTTAGAGTATTCTGAATTAGTGTGACAGTACTAAGTAGGTGGCCCACAAGTTGTCTCAGACCAGTATGAAACTCAGCATTACCTGGCTTGTGGTGGGTTTTGGTTTTGTGCTGGTTTTGTGTGTGTGTTTTGGACAAAAAGCTCTGCTGAGAATAAAGGAAAAGGATGTGTTTAGGACATACCAGTCCAGTGTACATCAGTAGAAAAACCTATAAAACTTCGTGTTGGAACAGAAAGGGACACTTCAACTCCCTAAATTAGTAAAAAAATTTTTGCAGGACTCTGCTTAGTGATTGTAAAACAAATGTTGGAGTCTTGGAAGCTGCTGTGTGGTGGTGGTGTTGTAGTGAGCTTTTCTACAATCCTTTGTGGTGACATTTTTTTTCTGAGCCCAGAGTGATGTCACTTGCAGCGCTCTGCGTGGGCATCCTCAGCCTTGGTCTTCCTGTCCTTCTCCACTGAAAATGTCAGGAAGATCTCAACTGGCAGTTTGAAAATTAAACAGATTTCAGTATTGTGCTGAAAAGGCAAAATATGCTGGTTAAATATGAAAGGGTGTATATTTATCTTCAGGCGTCAGCTGTGGCATCTTGTGCTGGTTGTAAGAAAATGTTACCCCCAGCTGGTGCAGTAGGACCCTGTTTCTCAGCATACTCTCCCCATTCTGCTACTCCTGGCCCAGTATGTGTGAAAACAGCTTGCTGGAGCTTGAATCGGGGAAATTTCACATTTATGGGACCTCCCAGATACCCATGGTGTCATTCTTTGTAAGAAGTTCCCCCCAGGAAGGAGGGGAGGAGAGGGATGAGGAATGAAAGAGGGGAATGTGAAGTCACAGGTGGCCTCAGCATGTGCTCCTTCTCCTTTTGTGAGCCAAAACTCTTGACCTGTCCTACAGCTGGTGTGGGGAAGGCCATAAATGCATTAGAAACTGCCCCTCTCACCCCCAGAAATCCCTATGTCTGAAAACATCCATTTCACCTTTTTTTCTTTTTTTTTGGCTTTGATTCTGGATGTGAAAATGGGGACCTGCATCCCAGGAGATCAAACCCCATGTCTGACGAGTGGATCCATGTAGCCTTGGCACAATCTCTGTCAATTTTCCCCAAGAGGAACAATATTTAACCAGCCCATGGGGGTGTTAAGTGATTATTGCCTCTGTAGAGCCGTGTTTTGTCATCACCCTCTGTCTGTTCCTGCTTGACCTGGGCAATGTGTCCTTGCCTGCTGTGTGGTATGGCCAGAAAGTGTTTCCAGGTGGCTTCCTCTGTGGCAGGGATGTGGGACAGACTTGGAAGATGGGGTAGTAGAGTGTTAGCAAACAGAATGTGCAGTAAGGGAGGTTTTTTCACCAGGTTTTGGCTTTGTGTGCACCTTTACTTATCTTTCATGAGGAATAGACACAATCTGAGGCTGCTGGAAAAATAAAAACCCAAATTACCAGGGTTTTTTAATGAATATTATACAGGTGGAGAAGTGAGCAGGGCAACACTGCCTGAAGGCCACCTCAAAGCCTTCTCTCTTCTAAACCTATCCCGTTTCAAACTGCATTTAGAAATCTTAACCCAGACTTGAAATTTTTCACAGCATTACAAATACTCGTTCATTTCTCCTCTTTGACTGCTAAACATGTGTCCTACAAAAGAAATGTGCTGACGGGGAAGGAGAAAATTTCTTTCCAGTTTAATGCTGTCATCACTCCGTAGCTCAGGCTCTGTCGTGCTATGAAAACAGAGAGTATAAAGATTTCTGCTAACGAATACGAATTTGACTTCTGCGTGCTAGTGATGTTGTTCTTTATGGTGTTTCTTCAGCCTGCTCTGAAGATACTATTCCAAAAATAACTTCAGGTTTAGAGTGCTTTGAAAATGATAGCTTTCAGGAAAGGAGATGAGATGCAAGTTCTCCCATTTTATGGAAGGTGAAATTGAGGCATGAGGAGCCACATCTGGCCAATTTTTCTTTTTTTTTATATTGTCTGATAACAGAAAAGGGTATACCTTTGGAAATTCAATTTGCATGCTGTTTGTGTAGAAGAAAATATGAATTTACTTAAAATAAGTTCCCCTTTTTTTTAACTTGAAATTTATGAATTTATATTTTTATATATATATATGAATTATGTGTATCTGTACTTGGCATTTGTTTGGTAAAGTTTGTGTGTAGCATTTTCTATAGTTTACTGCAGCCCTTAGCTCTTGTTTCTGATTTTTTTTTTTTAACAATGCCTTCAGATACCTAATTAAAACTTATATAGCTTTACAAAGATGTACAGTTAGTTTAAAGGAATAGAGAGGGGGAAAACCCCACCAAAACATTAATAGGAATATCATCAGATCTTAGGGGGAAAGTAACCACAAAGACAACGAGTTACAGTGACAAAATGTGTTCCTTTTTTTTTTTGCAGTGGATGACTTTAATTTCCAGAAGGGAGTCTCAGTTACCTATTTCAGAATGCTTCACTTGGCCCCAGGTATTTCAGGTAGATTAATAGCCTGATGTAACGTGCCCAGTGTGAAATCAGTGATGCGGTGGTGTTACCTTGGATGCCATAGGTACAAGGTACAAACTTCATATTCCTGTTTTTCTCTTGTTTGCATTCCATCTTCCACCTTTTGGTAAATTTTAAACACACGTTGCAGCTTGAGCAAGGTTATGATTGGGTTTGCTTGCAGAAATCAGTGCAAACCAGTCACTGACAAGGGGAGCAGATCGTTATTTTCAAGACTAGAATGAAGTGTGAAGGAGTTTTTAGCTGTTCCAAGAATTTTTCTTCTGATTTCTTTTAGTAAAATATCCATTAATCAGACAGAAAATATGACATGCATTCTGTTTATCTGCACATTGATCTTAAATATTTTTACCCCTCCTGTTGCCCTTTGTTTGCTCCTGGCACACACTCCCCCACGGATGGCAATGAAGAAAGGCATCTGACTGCTGGATAATTCTGTGAGCACAACATCCTCACAGCAAAGGAGTGTCTGGATGTGGCCTTCCAACCACAGGCTGGTTTGGTGTCCACAATATAGATGTAAGACTATGAAATTTGGATTTGGACTCGAGTCTGTATGATCCTTGCTCAGGGAATGTTATGGCCTGAGGGTGTTGTTTTCAGAGAACCCTGTGGGATGGTAAAGGTGGCTTCACCTTACAGGGAAAGTAAGGGGTGGAGGGACCCACAATTTTAGGTGGATTTGGGTAGATGAGTCATTTCATAATTTAGATTGGCAACAAAACCCCTTGCCTAAAATCTGATCCTCCAAAGGACCTGAGTGACTTCAGCTGGCACATGGAGCTGCAAACAGGGCGGTCAGTTTGTCTGACCCTGGGCTGGCCAGTTCACTTTCTCTGGCTGTCCCCTCTCTCTCCCCCTTGCCCCTCTGGGCAACAACTCAACACTGGAAATCACTTTAGAAAGTAGCACTCCTAGAAGGATATTTCCATTTAAGTTCATGAGATCAAATGCTGGTTTTGATTACAAAAGAGCAAACCTATTGCCCTCCACGGGGTTGTGTTGATGTAATACAGCCATAAAAGAGCACAATTTGTTTAGCCTAGCAACAGTGAAGACTAAGAGGGGTCATGATTGCTCTGTGCTTGAAAAAAAGGGGGATGTAAACACCAAGAAGGGTTGAGTGGTCTCAGTTAAATGACAATATTGGCATGAGAACAAACGAGTATTCAAGAGCCATAAATAAAATCTGACCCCGATTAAGTCTTCAAATTATCTCAATTCTGGAAAAAACTTCCCATAGAAGTTATGGGGTTAACAAAGTTGACGGGTTTTAAGATGGAGCTAAGTAGTTTATGAACTATATTTGTTCAGCATAATATGATGAGCTTTCCTGGGATAGCAGAGGACAAGGCTCTAACCCAGAACAGAGCAAGATTTCCTGTGTTTCTATAAGGAAAATTTAGCCAAAGTTGCCTGCAGTACTTCCCCTTCAGAAGATATGTTTATGTGAGCCCCTTTTGCTGAGCATGACTGAGAATGTCCAAGCTGCATTTCTCAAATAAGGTGGCGGATTTGCTTTCTTCAAAGCCTGTCATCCTTCTTGGGTATAGGTGTGCTGTATTTGATGAAGCGGAATAATTTAAGCTTTGCCCCTCTCTCTTGAGAGGCAGGTGGGTTATCCTGATATCTCCCTTTGGCAGGGCTGCCAAGCTCTGGCTGAGGTTAGGAAGCCTCTGTGGTGGGGGTGACCCCCAGGGTCCTCCACGTGGGGCTGGGGCACCGTGTCCACATTCGTGCCCTGTTGGGGACCTGGGAATAGATTACAGACAGTTTCAACTTTAAATTTCCTTGCTCTCTTGGGGGTGAAATATAATCCTTGCCCTCTCTCTAACACATCCTTTGTGGTTTAATTTAAATGGTGATTTTTACCGTGACATGTGATGTTCATCTGCTAACCCTTTCCCCAATATGTTCAATTTAAAGAAGCATCAAACCTCGGAATGCGCCTCTCTCTATAGACACAGAAGCGTGCTATGAGGTAGTTTACCTACTTAGGTTGGTACCTAGGAGCTTGTAAACAAATTCATAAATTTGTCATGATGATTGTAGTGTTGGCAAACACAATGGTTGATCATGTTATAAATGTTTATCAACACCCGCACTCACCCACCTGCTAAGAGGTGCTACGCTTTAATGAAATTGTTTGAATATCAAGGCTGGTTGCTAAGATACAATGTTCTTGTTACCAGGGATGTGATGCTTACAGATTTCTGTTATCAAATAATGATTAGAGATGTGCTAACCTCAAGGTGCTCGGTGCAGTGGAAGGCTTACTGAGCCACAAATTAGTAAACTGTCTGCCTGAGCAGACACTTACAGAAGGAGCACATGTGCATCAAACTTACCGAGCTGACATTTTTAAAGAAGACAAGATCTGGCAGTGTAAATGTTCCTATAGATGATGAAAGACTGTCATAGGAAATGTTTACATGATCTGTTGCCTAGCACAATGTCTTCGTGCCATTTTTCCTCCCGATGCAGAGCAGCGTTGAAATCACCAAGTCAAATAACTGCTTTCCTCTTGTTCACTAAAAATGTCTCTTACCACTCACCTCTTAAAATTACACATTCACAAATTTCTGTTTTCTAAGGGTCACAAAGAGATGGAAACAAAGAAGTGTAAGAAAATGGCCAGCACATGGATCTGCTGGATACAAGATGGCATTTTTGGAAGCTGCAGTGGATCCAAGGTTGAAAGTTTTGCTGTTGTTAAAACCACAGCTAGATGTTAAAGAAGACAAACATCAAATATTGATGATGTTTTCTTTTTAATGTAGGTGCTCTGAGGGCTCTGATTTGCTAATGTACTTTGTAATAAGGTATAAATATTGTACTTAATTTTATTTTTTTTCCAAGTGCTTTTCAGTGTTATTAATCATCAAAGAAAATAATGAACAGCACAATATAGGTGATCAAAAGGATTTTTCTCACACTGCTGCAGTGCTAAGTAACCTTTAAGTGTAATTGTTGATCTCATTATTGAATTAGGGTTCAAGGTGTGTTTGCAGTCTCTTCATTAGCATGAATTTGAGTTTAAAGCCAGTTCAGCTGAAATTATCTCAATTGTAATCAGGGTTCATGTTTGCCTGTGAGACTCAGTGTATTTTTACATCAGCGGTAATTGTTTGTTTCAGTGTAAAGGGATGTTATTTTCCTCCTCCTGTAAGAATCCTTTTGTAGCTACTCACAGGACACTTCTATTGCTATAAGTAAAAATCTGTTGGCAATTAAATCCAATTCAGTGCAGTTCTAGCAGATAAGTAGACAACTTTAAAAATACATAATTACAAAATTAAAAAAAGCCAAAAAACAGCAATAAGTTACTACGGTTATAATTCATGATATTAAGCTTTACCCTTTGGATGTAAAATTCCTACTTTATAAAATGATACAAGACTGCATCCTACAACAGGCTCTTAACATAACCCATGTTCTACCTACGCTGTGTGGGCTGTTCAGACAAATAATCGCCTTCAGCAGATGCCTTTGTCATAATGAGTGTGATAGTTTAATATTTATGGAAGAACTGCTGATTTTCAATGCCTGCTTTAAAACCTCAAGAATATTTTTTTTTTTTTTTCAGCTCAAAGGGCTGCACGGAGATGAAATGTGGTGCAGAGTGAATGGGATGTAGAAACCTCTCTATGCTACTTCCAAGGGATGGGAATGGGTCTCCTGCAGGGAATAACCTGCACTGTGGTCCTCTCTCCTCCTGCCCCCCCCCCAGTTTTGCACAGGGAGCAGCAGTAACAGAGGTTGATCACTCTCAGTTAGGTAAAGCTGATGAAGTGATGCAGAGTTACTAATTTCTGTTGCTTAAGCTGAGGTGGGAGAACCTGAAACCTGGCCTCTATGGGAATGGATTTGCACCGTGGCTTGTGTTCACCTCCTGGGACAGCTGATCCCCTTCGCCTGCTCTCCCACCTGTTCCTCTGCTGGTTTTCACTGAGCTTTGGACCTGCATTGAATTTTATGGCTTTGCTATAATATTTCTGACATTTGTACTTTTGTTATCACGCATACTGGCTATGAAAATATAAAATATTCTCTAAAACCAAGTCCTGAGACTTCCCTTCCTTTCACCACTAGTTATCAGCAAGCTGGGACTCTAGCTGTGGCCACCATGGAAATGGAGATGTAGTGAAATGCCTTGAAATAACACCAAAACACATATGCTCACCTGGCCCTTTGTGAAAATATAGACACTTTATCTGCTGCAGCTGCCTGTGAAGTGGGAGAAAAGTTGGGGTTTTGTCTGTCTTTTTTTTTTTTTTCCTTAGGTTTGTTGTAATGAATGATTTACATGGCATTAGATTATGTTGGGATATACTGTGTCAGGTGGCATGACCTGATATAACCCAACTTAATGCAACACATATGTTTAGATTGTATTACATGTGAAGAAAAATTCCCTGAGAAGCTGTCAGGAGCAGGTGATTCCTGCAAATGGAAAATATTTGCACAGTGATATTTTATACCAGTCAAAATTGAAAGGTGTGTAATACTTCAGCATGGATTTAGGAGCCTTAGCCCTGCTGACTTTGCTGGGACTAAAACTTTTTTATATGCCACTGTTCCCTTTGGAAATATGATTTAACAGCTGAAGTTGAGACGGAAATTCTGCAAAATCTTGCTTTTGTTAGAGCTGATGGAGTTGCAGTTGTGTAAGAGTCTGCAAGTGAGATCCAAATCAATTGACTCGCAGCTAGCAATAAAGCAGGATGTAAGGAATTCACACAAGCAAGTCTGGATTATTATTTTCCTTTAAAAATATTGCGTGCTTGATCGCTTCCCCTTTTGGAAGTCAACTTGATAGGAATGTGGGCCGAAGTGCAAGGTTTACATTTCACTCCGACATGACTATGTCGAGGTACCCAGCTCTAAATTTGGAGGCTCATATGGATTTTTTCTTTCCTTTTTTTTTTTCTTTTTCTTTTTTTATTTGGTGTCAGAAATAGGAGCCTAAATTTAGGCTGCGAAGTTCATTTAAGAGTCTAAATATAAACGTTCTGCTTTTCAAAAGTGCTGAGCACCCTGCAGCTCCCGCGGGCTCCATTGAGACTTTGCCTCGGTGTAGGATGCTGCTCCCAAAATGCATCCCATCCCCGGGGGGGGTGAGGCTCCTGGGTGTATTTGCACAGCACAAAACGTGTGTTTGCAGTGCCTGGGACTCCAAAGCCAGAGAAATGCCTGTGTGACCCTAATTGTATACATGTGTAGTGGCCTTCTCTGTGTATACATTTTGGTGGGGCTTGATCACGTCCTCCGCCGCGCTTGCTGGGTGTTTGGGAGTGTGATGTGAGCGAGGCAGGGGTTACAGCCAGGCAGATGTTCCTGTGAGGACAGAGAAACAAAAAGTCTGTGGTTTGAGAAGCCAAACATTGACACTCTGAGCTTTTTCATGTGGGCTCTTCTGTGGATGAAATGAGTTTAAAACCGAAGCATTATCACACTTCCCTTGCAGGGTGTTTTTTTACCTGTAGACTGGTTGCTGTTGCATCTATGCTGGGGATGCTCCTGTTTCTACTCTACCAGAGCCTTTTCCATCCTCTCTGGTACTCAAAATTTCACCTCATCTTAATCAGATTTTCTTCTACCTTTACCCCCTTTCATAGTTTCCTTTTTATCCAGATTTTCCCTTAACCCCACTTTTACTTAACTTCTGCCTGAAAAACAGCGACAGTTTAAATTTCTGTTTGCTCTGGGTATCCAGCCCTAAATCCAGGAGCAGCATTTGCAGGTAACAAATTCTTTTACTGCTGTATCCCTAAGCTCAGCACAAAACTCTCCCATGCTGTGTAAATGTCTTTAGAAAATCTTGAGAAAAGATAGGTTCGGCTTGTGAGAAAATATATCTCAACTTTTAGAAGTTTTAAAAAAAAAAGAGTTAAAAATCTGCCACAAATCTGAGATGTAAGTAAGAACAACCTGAGATGTGAATAAGAACAACCTGGCCAAAGGGATATGGGTGATCCTGGACAAGAGTTACCCCCATTTCTGCTGAATCCTAAATTCTTACTTGGAATAGTGATAGGATCTTTGGCAAGAATAAGCCTTGCTGTTATTCTGGGCAAGGCAATGCATTTCCTCTCCCCAGCCCTCATCAAAGAAATGCCTCAACTTTTTTGAGCTGAAGTGTCTCCAAAGCATCTGTCTCTCAAACAGATACCTGGCATAGCACTGCCAGCTCAAACAGTTAAAATTGGCTAGACAAAAAGTGACTGAAATCCGTGTCTATTAGTAAGAGGAGTTTTCAGGCAAACGATTAGATGTGTCGCTGCCACTGCCAATAACGCCGATATTTATTTTTGTATTATGCACAAACCTTTAAACAGGATCATCCTCGTTACAACACATCATCAGGGGCTACTCTGCACTGAGCATATGGCAGGGCTGGAGCTTGGAGAAGTGGGTAGTAGCTGGTAAAAGCTGACAGTTGAGAACAGACCATTGTCACTACTCTGAGCGTGTTTGCAGTCAGGGTGCAGAGGCAGCAGTTACCTGCTTTTGAAGGCTCCAGCTTCTCCAGAAAAGATGGGAGCAGATGTCAGGAGCCTCAGATTTGGATCTGATAAGGACTTGGATCAAAATATCAAACAAAAATATTTTAGGGAAAGTTTCTGGGAGGAAGTGAGCTATATGGGGAGCATGGCTTGCCAGGCTTTTTAAAAATAAAACGTTCTCACTCTGTGTTTAGTTCTCCCACAGTTTGAAACACTTGCGGTGATCGAGCCTAGCAGCCCTTGTCAGTCTACAGTACATCATCCCCCTTCGGTTGGCTGGGAACATCTCTCCTGTAAGGGCAAAATAAAGCTGCTCATTTTGCACACATGCTTTTAAAACTATAGGCAAGGAATACCTAAATATAAAACAAGGGCACCTTGGACTGAATGCTTTCTGACTGGGGCTGTTATCGCCCTTTCCCCTTGCAGTCACACATCTGCTTCTCCTGCCTTTTCTTACGCGCACCTGCAGCTTGCTGACAATCACAGAATGGTTTGAGTTGGAGGAGACCTTCGAAATCCTCAGGCTGCAGCCCCTGGCCCTGGGCAGGCAGAGGGACAACGTGCTCCATGGGGTGTGTGAGCTGCTCAGGTTCACGCCACTGCCACACCTCGCTCACTCCATGCTCAGGAGTTCCTCCAATTAAATACCAAACCTCAGTGCCACATCCACAGAGGCAGCAGGAATCTGGTACACGGGTGGAGGAGAGAGGGCTCTTCTGCTGCCTCCACAGGCCAGTGCATTACCCTTAGTCCTTTGTTTGCAGGGGGATTCAAGATTTGGGGGTCAGTGAGCCCTCTGTTTCTTCTGTGTGTTTTCCTTGCAGAGCTACCTAAGCAAATCGCCTTGGGGTATTTGCGGTAGCGCAACCCGGAGAGATATTTTTTTTGTGTCTTTTAAAAGTTGCTGTTCATATGATACCTAAAAATATCTATCACTGGCTGGCTTTCTGAACTGTTCTTTTTGTTGGCATTTTGAAAAAAGTAAAATTAATCAATTAAAAAGAAACTTATTTGTAACTGCCTCCAAACTGAGAAATGGGCAGGTTTTTCCAGCGTTTTTTTGACTTGAAACTGCCTGGGTTGGGAAGACAGGATGCTTTTCAATGCATAGATTATGAAAACGAAGGAGATTAGCAGACCTTCGTCGAGGAACCATGAGTTATGTTAATCCATGAGTCTCTTTATGATAATTACAAACTAAATCAAATGACACAACTGTTGAAATGTGCTGTAGATTTTTTTGGCAATTAACAATCAGAAACAGTAATGTTGATGTTCCTATGATAAGTCATAATATGCCAGTTTGCAAAAGCAGGCAAAGTAAGTTTGCTGTTTCATGGCAAGCTTTTCTTTTGTTGCTCGGTAATGAATTGTAATGTAGCTGCTTCCCATTTATCATGAAGAGGTAACCATCAGCTCTTGGTGGGCTGGGGGTCTTCTCAGGGTGAAGAGTGTGGATTTTGGCTCTAAATGTTGTGCTCAGCCTGTGAAGACATTATAGAAAGGTTTATTCACCATAAGAAAATGCAAAATCTACCCAAGCTGACATCCCTTCACATACTAATACTTGAACACTGCCTTTCAAATTAAGATGCAACGTGGCTCATCGAGGCAGGTGATTTCACTCTTTACAACACCATAACACCCAAATACAGAATCATCTCAACCAACAGCCCACATAATATATTTTTCAGGGGTATGTTTTATAGGGAACAACCGAGTTGGAATGAACATATTGCAGAGCGTTGTTTTGTATACTAATTATCTACATCAATGGCTGTGCGGCGGAGCTCGGAGCGTCGTACCTGCTGTGCCGAGCAGCTCGCCCGTAGTCACGGAGTGTATGCTTCCTGTGGGCACCTGCCCACTCTGTGCAGAGCATCACGTTGAGCCATGTCACCTTGTGTCACATCACAGATGAGATGTGACCCGGTGTAACCTGACACAGCGCAGAGCTGGCACTGCAGTGGATCAAAACTCGGCGGAACCACGCGGTTGTGTTTGTCAAGGGCAGTGAAATGCAGGCTGGCTCCCCCCTGAACTTGCAGGTCTACCCTGGCTCTGTGTAGGTGGTTTGGCATATCTCTCTGGGATATAAATACAGGAGTTTCCCTGCTTGTGCTTATTTATGGTACTTGTCATTTGGGAAACAATAATCTTCCTACTTTTTAATCTAAATTGAACTGTGGTGAGCGCACCGATAAAACACGTCACGACGAACAAAGGAAATTCTCCCTGTATTAATAATAAAATCTTTAAGATTTATCAGTCTCCCCCTCTTTCCTCCCTTTGTGTGATGCAGTCTAAAGGAACTGCTACATTTATAGATGTCTGATAAAATTTTAATAGAAGAACCCATTACCTTTGAATCTGGAGTAAAGAGACTGTATCAAAACCAGGAGTGTTGAGCCTGAGCTAAATATAACTTGTTAACTTGGAGTAGCAGCCTGTGAGCTTTATAATGCTGATGGATTTACTTTACATTGCCACAAGCAGTGGGAAAGTGAATTTTGTAGCAGGTGAGCTGCCATTAAAATAGAGCAAAAAGATTTTCCAGCTACTGAGCACTGGGCTGGTGGTTGGACTCTTTTTTTTGGAGATCTTTCCCAACCTTAGTGACTCTCTGAAGAGGAAATATGAGACACACCATTGAGGATAACTCCACAAAACTAAGATTTTGGAGTTTGCCTCCTTGATTCTGGAGGGCATTGAGGTCTAAAAAATCTTTGGGTTTTTGCCAGAGATGGGGTCTGCCATTTATTAACATGAGTTTTGAAACGAAACCTCAATACAGGGTTTAACAGCCAAATCCAGAATTACTTGGTGGGGGGAAATGTGCTGCTACCTTGTACCCCTTGGAGGCTTTTCAGGACCTGTTTGCTCTCCAACATCCAACTTTGACTTGTGAATGCTCTCCTCACCTGGCATTTAGTGCGTAATCATCTTTTTAAGGGCAGACTTCAAATTTTATGGAAATGTTGAAATAAATTCTCACTTTTAAAATTTTATTTTATATACTTAGTGGTATTTTGGGCAATTTTTTTTCCTTAACACTTAAATCTTCAGCAGAATTTTTTAACACTTCTGACACATTACTAAATGAAAATTGATGATTTTAAATACACATGCAGATATATATATGCATGCATATATATATATATATATATATGCCATAAAATAGGACTTTTTCTGTGTCATTTAGAGAAAAATCCCTTTTTCCATGGGAGGAGGAGCTGCAGTTCTGGAGTTTTTAACTGTGTAATTACTGCTGATTACTAATTAGCAGGTAGAAAAGAGCATTTTTAGGACTAGGAACTTGCACTGTCCCATTTCTCCTATAGTGCATGAGATTAAAAAAAAAAAAAAGACACTATTTGCTATTTTTTTTTTCTGTTTGACTTGAAAGTGCTATTTTCTGAATGTTTCATTAGCAAAAACTCCAGATATTCCTCTGACAGGATGGAGTTTAAAGACTGGGTGAAAACATGAAGTCAGATGAGGGTCTTATCTGAATCCCTATCTCAGATGGGAGGATTTATTACTGAGCTAATAGTGTTGTAACTAAAGTTGCACGATGCAGCAGGCTTCAGACAGAAGCTGACGACCTCTATTATGACACATCCACTTTAGAACCAGATGAAATGTAGTAAATTGTATTTAAAAATATTTCAGAAACATATGTAGCTACCAGAATCTGAAGTCCTAAATGCATATAGCCTCTATTTCTCCACCAAAAGATGAAGCTGGTAAATACAGTAACATCCTTTCTCTCCTCTAGCTGAACTGAATTTAAACTGAGCTTCATTTCCACAATTCAGTGTCCAATATGCAATCTGATCACACCTCCACTTTTGTGAGTTGTAGCCATGGCCTTAAATTAAATTACAAACCCTACACTGGACTGACATAAATCTGATTTTGGGCTGAACTTGAAGTGTTTGAAATACCAAATCACTACTCCCTGATCCCTAATGAGAAGTAATCAAAGAATTTAACCAGCAGTACAAACACTTACACATCACTACAGATGTAGCCAAATTGACTCAAAGTACTCTTTTTCTCTATGAAAAAATTGTGTGCAAATATACCTTACTGACACAGGCTCTTCCAGCAGAATCACTAAAGAGAAGGGAAAAAACTCATCTGCTTTAATTCTCAAAAAAGAATTCTAATAATTTTTTTCTCCCTTCCCTTCTAGAAATCTGTTTTTCACTGTTCTATCCTGTGCCATATAAATAATAAAATTCAATAAGAAACTACCTAACCTGCCTGGATGTGACATGGACAGTTGCTAACCTGGTGCCTCTGCCATAAATTGGTTGGGGTATCTTTCTCCTGTCTCTTTCCAAAAAAAAAAAAAAAAAAAAAACAACAACAAAAAGCTGGCTTGGCAGCTCAGCTCCTCAAACAATCCTGATTTATTTGACTGCCAAATTTCCTTGTTGTCTGCTTGCGTTTTCCACAGCAGGTCAAAATCTCAATGTATTGGGGCAATTATGATATTATATAGCCATGCATGTATACTGGTACTGACACCGAGTAAAAAAGAGAACTAAAATCAATGGTGTTTGTATCCTTCTGAGGAGAAGCAGCACTAAAGCTTGCCCTGCTGGGAATGTGAAAAGGTACATCCTGAATTTTAGCCTTAAGGTGATGCACAGCGAAGGAAGCTGTCTTTTCTAATGAATTGAAGCCCTTGCCTTCTGACCCTATGAAGAAAGGTTTTTTCCCTTTTCTTTGTTTGGGTTTTGTTTTTTTTTTTGTTTCCTCCTCTCTGCCTTTTTGGGGGTTGTAGATGTGAGTGAGATAACAGTTGTTATTAATGTTATTAATGGTATTTTATTATAATTATTTTTTTTAAAAATTCCTGAGCAAAGAGTGGATTATGCCAGCTGCTCTGGTAACTGTAGAGTGGGATTTAGGGTGCTTAAATGAGGTGACCAGACTTTGAGTCATTCTATAGCTGTTGGAGAAGTAATTTTACACCTGATATTTAAGATAATCTGTCTACATCATGCATGTCATCTTTCTCCAGTGTGTATTTTACTGCCTAGGAAAGCTGATGTTCAGCCTCAGTAAAGAGCTGTGAGTTATGTTTTGTCTGATGCACCTTTTTAGGATGTACAGTTATTGTATGAAGGGAAAGGGATGGTTGGTGGCACGAGCAGCACTGCAGGTCCTGGCTGATGCTCTTAAGGTCTCTCCTATAATAAATTGTGCTGGTAAAGCTGCAACTGCTGCCAAAAAACAGGCCATGAAAGCCCAATACATGATCCCAGGAAGAAATTCTTCCCTGGTAGGGTACTGAGGCCCTGGAGAAGCTGTTGATTCTCCATCCCTGGAAATGTCCAAGGCCAGGCTGGACAGGGCTTGGAGCAATCTGGTCTAGTGGAAGGTGTCCCTGCCACGGCAAGGGGTGGAATTGGATGAACTTTAATGTCCCTTTCACCCAAACCATTCTGTGATCCTGTTTGTAAACATTCCACAAATGAAATATGCATCTAAGGGAGCTTCTAGTAACTTCTGAAGTAAAGATGATAGTGATGATTATTTTATTTCCTATACAAGGACATAGACTGCCATCTACTAAAACATCCATAAAGAATCAGATCAGTGCATGAAAGGTGTTAAATGTGGGCTTGGTGTCTGGCTGCAGTGTCTTCCACAGATGAGCAATGCTCAGACCATCATTTTTATCAAGAAGATTTATTTTTGTCTCTGCTGTTAAGTAGAAAGTTGCATTGGCCAGTGTTGAATTTCAGAATTTATATGATGAATCAGGAATCTTATGGCCCTCTTTGTAAGAAAGATGAGGCAGACACACCTTGATGGTTGTTTTCTATATATTTTTTTTTTTCCTTTGTCTATTTGACTGTAAGTTGGTAGAGAATCACTCTGGAATTATAGATCCTGTGATTCAGGAGTTAAATTTACAGACCAAAGCCCAGTGAATCACAGGTTCTCCATGTGCACGTATCCTTCCTTATGCACTTGCAAAATCTGAAGTCATGGGGCTCCAAAGGATAAGTTCAGAGGAAAAAAAAGTTTCTGTTCCTTCTTTCTAAATGTCCTGGATGCTGCCGTCCAACTTCCCTTGAAACAGACCTCATGGTCTTGCACTTTGGTTTGGCTGCTTTGTAATGACCTTGTTTTTGCAGAGTGTCAGGACATGTGACTTGCAGGATGTCCACGGGGAGAGATGATGTGCAGAGTTCTCTGTGCTGTTCTGGGGGTTGTGGGAATATGCTCCCTGCTCAGGTGTCAGACCCCAGGATAGGGCATCCAGATCCCTTCAGCATCATCTTTCTGAGGACTTCCCACAAGGAACATGCTTAGGTCCTTGAGGATAACTAGATGTCTAAAAATACAGGTATATGCCAGGTGGGATTTTTGATATTTCATAAGTTTTGGCTGTAAAAATGCACTTGATCCTAAGTGTCTATCTGGGATTTACCCCTTGAAATCCAAAACTTGCACCTAGGTTCCACATCCTGCTGCCACCTAACCTTTTGGATGGACCTTAAATGCCTCCGATATGAAGTGTGTGCTGATAAACTGTAAGTGCTTCTGAGAAGTCCAGAATTGCTCAAGCACTGCAGGCAACACCAAGCAGAGCTTCCCCTGCCTCCCTGTGTCGTGTCAGCCCAGCTGGACTTCTCGGAAACCATGAGTGGGGTGAAGGGAAGCAGATGGAGGAGTGGAGGGAGGTTCAATCCCTTCCTTCGGGAGCTCTGGCTGCTCCATGGGGAAGGACGTGTCTGTAAACACGTAGGTTTGGAAAACCTTGTGAAAGCACTGCTTCCATAAAGAAGAAAACCTATTTCTGCCCCAAATGTTACTTTATTTGAATATTTGTGGGAACCCACGTGGGGTGTTTAGTGCACATCCAGCAAGGACAGCAGCACTTGAGGCACCAGCTCCTGTCTCTCCATTGGGAAGCAGCTGTTATTACCTTTTATAAAACAAAGTGTCTGATGCATTTGCAGACAGAATTTGTGAAGACATGAAAGTGAGATCTGTCTGATGTCAGCTTTCACAATTGCAGCTCCTGGTGTAGTCTGACCTCCTGAAGACCCAGATTTTTCCACACGTTTCCTCTTATTTACAGTAGTGTGCTGACACTTAGGTGGGGATGGAGACCTAGGGAAAGGAAATGGAGGTTACATTGGCAAAAAAATTCATAAGAAATTTGGCTCCTTAAGTTTAAGCTTTTCCTGGTAGTATGTTGGTTTTGTTTTTTTTTTTTTCCCCACAACTATTACTTTGTTAAGATGAAGTGAGAAGACCTCAAATGACAAGAAAATTAGGCAATGGGGAATTGCAGGAACAGGAGGCAGTCAAGTTCATGTCACATTCTTTCTTTTGATTCTCGTGGAAGTATAAGCTCACCTAAACATGGAATAAGTTTGGTAGCTCTGGACAAGTGACCCTTGCAGAATAATCCCACAACAATCAAAAAGTTTTTAGCTACTGCCAATTGTTAGTGAGAAGTGAAGGAATGAAGAGCATTTCCATAGAGACCAATGAGGATAAAAGTAATGTAGGGAATTTTTTGCTTTTATAGTCTACTCTGGACACACATAGGGAGATTTTTCTCTTTAGTTAAAGGTAAATTTCTTGATTAACAAGTAAACTCACTTAATTTAGGAGAGCTGGTGGGAGGAAGAGAAGAGATGAAAATGAGGAAGTTCCTAGCACAGTACCAGAAAAAAAAAAAAGTATTAACGATAATTGAAACTCACCTCCGTGAGGGCAATGAATCATCAGAAACAGCATGTGGAAAACAAGGTTGTGCAACCTTGACCAGTGTGTGTCACTGGCTGGTGGAATTTTTAGAAAAGCAGCAGTTTGGGCTCATCGCTGTGGTTCGTGATTGCACACACCTGTTCGGCTCGGAGGTTTTGCAACCAAACAAAAAAAAAAAAATAAGGAAGCTGAACTTGCTGCTTCTCCTGAGCAGTGCAAAAAAGCAGAAAACCACAGCTGTTCTAGCTGTTAACAGATATCAGCAGAACACCTCCTGTTACATAATTGAGGATAACGTTTTTGAAGCATATGGGCTGAAGGTATTGTAAACTCATTAAAGCTTGAGGTGGGAAACATTCTAGCACACTTCTAGGTTTGGTATCTTTAACAAATGTTTACAATTAGAGCTTCTATAGGCAATTTATTAAATAATAAATGAAGGGAAAGCTTGAGGAAGAAGTAGAAAGTCAGGAATTTCTGTGCAGTGACATGTGAGTTGCAAGTGTAATTGAGCAAGATTGCTCCCCATTGATCTGATAACTGGTCACTTTGGGTGGCTTGAGAGACAAGATGCAGTTTTACTGTCTGCTGTGTAATCTGAGAGAAATACAGTTTTCAGACACCCTGAAGTTACTGGACTTACCACCTGCTGTTTGCCAACTTCCAGCATCTGACTAAGAAAAGCCATGGAAAATTAGATGGTTACAAAGTGGATCTTGACAGCCTCTATAGTTCTGTGGATCTGATCCCTAACAGGAAGGAGGACAGAGGTGGTTCTTGCTGTAATTGCACTTGCACTAACAGTGCAAAGATGGGTTTAGCCCATTTCTGAAAGCCCCTTTGCCAAATAAAATTAAGTAATGTGACCACACTTGGAGGCTTAACATTTGGGTTTTAGTGACTATGGGTGGTTAAAGGCTGGAAACAGCAACAGATTTTGGGGATGCAGCTGCTGGGAATGTAGTTTTTGATGTTCTACAGCCATTCTTACCAGTTCAGGAGGCCCCACTGATCATGGGCTGTGAATCTCTGGCTACAGGTCAAATCCAAGCCAAATCAGTGAAAGAATCTGGGCAGTGCAGCAGCCCGAACATTGGGAAATACTCCTTCCAAGAGTTTTTCTTACCATGAAGCTCTACCAGCTAAAGCCAAAGAACATCATCTTGGTTTCTGCAGGAGTGATGAAGTTTGCCAGGCTATAGCAACTTCTGATATCGTTTCTTTTGTCCTAATGCACAATCATAAGTGATTCAGTGTTTATGGGGAAGTAGAAAACATCCTGCAATCTTCAGGGAATGTTGTCTCTCCAGATGAGGCTGAAGGCCAAGCTTCACCTTCTCTCTGTCCTCACACACCTGGGGTGGTGCTACAGGGCCTTGGTACCACGCGGAGCAGAGAAATGTGGCAAAGCCAACAGAGTGCCCTGTGCTGAGTTAGTGCAAACCCAAGTCTGTCAACCCAAACCCCGTGCCCTACTCTCCTCCCTGACACCACATACTGCTTAGAATCCATTGACCTGGTTTACTTTCAATGACAGAGGAAATTTAATTTGTTTAATCTGCGTTTTATTTGGTTGGCATCAAAGTGACAAAAGGGCTATTGGCTGGCACAATGCTCATTGTATGAAAACTATGCTCTTGATGATTTATTATTAAGAACCAAGATTTTCTTTTATGACTAAGGCTTGGCTTAAGGCTTGTCTTGTTGCTGGCTGGCTGGCATTGTCCCACAGCATGAGATGTGAGGCTATCCTAAAAAATCATTATCAGGGCCTCTTAGATAAAACACATGCTTGTTAATGGACGTCATGATGATTTTGCAGCTATAGCTCCAAAAATTGTAATTTAAACAGCAGGCATAAATAAAAAAGAGACAAGTCTAGGATCTGACATCCTCTCGCAACTGAGCCAAATATTGCTGAGCCTGGAATTTCATCCTTGTTTTTCTGAGGAATGTCAGAACAGGACCTGACCCTCAGGTGTAACCTAGTTGCTTCCACAGGTGATCCAGAGGGAGTGGGATGTTTTCTGTTACATATGGACTATGAAAAAACTCTGCTATATTTATCCAATAGCACATGGAAACTGGAGACCTGCTTTCCATCTCTCTGGGCTTTCGCCAAGTCCTTAACGTGATTAACAATTTTATTTCTTTTTTAATGCAATCAGATGCTCTTTAGAAACATGAAAGTGTTTGAAGGCTCTCCATACTGGAGAACTTATGTGAAGGTATTTGTTTTTCCTTTTTTTTGTCCCTACTTTGCTTACAGTTAAAATTTTAAAATTATGCATTGCATAATTTTGTTTCTCTTCAAAGTATTTGGGAAGTATTGTGTTCTGGAGAAAGAAATGGGAAGTTATTGGCTTGGTTAGGGACTTACTAATTATTCAACTAGCTTACTTTGAGGAAATACCCATTTCAATCTAAATGCACCAAATATTTGAACTGGGTTCAAGCTATTCATCAGGGTTTTTTTCTCTGCATGAATTTCAGATCTCTAACTTCAGTGCAATTAGAGGCTAACCTGATCCTTTTGTTTTAATACCAATCCAAAGCAACACAGCACAGCTCTTTGCAAAGCCAGTAGAAAAAAAAACCCCACAATGCAAATAATATTCTGATTGCTCGGTAAATCTCTGGTATTCATAACAATTGAGTATATCAAGTTTATATGTAACATTAATTATACTGCACCATTATGGATTAAGAACAGCTGAAGAGGAAGGACTTGCTGGGGTGATAGGTAATCCATGGAATATTTGTGAGAATTTGGCCACGTGTGCCTGGAGTTTTGCACATCATCTGAACTCTGGTCTGATTAAAGTTGCACCAACAGATTCCTTGGGGAAGCTCCTTATAGAGTTGATCTGATTGCTCATGCCCTTTGGAACCATGTTCCCCAACTTGTCTTGTTCCCAAATTCTAGGTGGTCTAGGAGTTATTTGTGTTTTATTTCAGCTTGTGCCATTTATCCACAGGCTGGATAATCTCGGGGGACGTTGAACATTTTTGTTTTGTTTTGTTACAGCTTGATGTGCAGTGCTTAAATCAAGGTGTCTCCCTTACACGCTATATTCCCATCAGCATGGGTAACTCTAGGACACAAATATATTCTGGAAGAGAGTAATAAAAATGAATGTTGTCAGTGTCTGTGGAAAATGAGCACTGGATCTCTAGCTAATCAGGTTATTTCAGGCTAGTTAAGCATATTTCTGATTCCAAATTTGTTTGCATTTGTTAATGTATTTCAGTCTAAGATGCTCTGTGTGATGCTTTCATGATGTTAGAGAGTTTTGGAATGGGATATTTGACCTGTTCTGCAAAGAATGCATCTGTTCACTAAATGAAATTAGAAAACGCTTAATCTGTAATTTTTACTATACCATCAAGGAAAGGAGATGGTTTTACTGGCAGTGGAAAAACTATTAAAATTTTTAGCCTTATGCAAATATGTAGAATAACTCTACATGGAGTTTTTTATTAGTGAAATAGTCCTCCCTTCATTAAAACACTTTACTAGAAAGGCAGAGGGCAAAATTGGCTAGGCATTTTAATTATCCTAAGTTTTCCATGCAAGCTCTCATCTTGTGGTGTGGGTGTTTTCTATAATAACCTCCCAAATACCTGTAAGGTTTGAAAGCGTTGAAACTCCCTGTAAGGTTACAGAAATCCATTCCAGCCTCACCTTTGGAAGTGAAAGGTCAGTGCAAAAACATTGACTTTTCATGCATGCCGTAACTGAGACTTTTGCCTCGTTGTTTCTGTTTCTTGCTTTGGAACCAACTCATCCACTTGCACCTCCCCTACTTCCAGAACATTCCTGCTTAAGTGAGGGACACTCAGGTAAAATATTTATTATTGCAGATTACCCCAGTGAGCTGTAGTCACAACAGATTGAAACTGTGCATGTCACCAGCAAAAGCCAAGGGCAGAGAGCAATTAATCCTTCTGGAAAATTAAATTGCAAATATCAGATATCCACAATAAAGAAAAACCTATCCTTTATTTTTCAGCCACTTTTTTTTTTTTTTTTTCCAGGCTATAAAAAGGAGCAACTGTGTTTGTTTTCTTGAAGAATACTTAAAATCCTTTGTTGAAAGATACTGCTTAATAGTGAAATACTGGCAATTCCTGAAAATTCAGGGCTGTGGGAGAGTTGCTGCCCGTTATTTGGCTAATCTGGGCACACTGTCACACTGTTCTTTTAATAGGTGTGTTTGTGAAACCAGAATAAGGCTTGCGTGATCACTGGTGATGATATCTGATACCCAGTTTCACAGCAAACTGTGACAGTAAGGGATTGAAACAATTTTTTTTCCCCAAGTTATGCTGAGATTCTCACGAATCATCCTTTTGTCTGTCCCCAAAACGTGGGTGCCACTGCCTCGGTGCCGAACACTGCTGCGACTGTGTAGTCTCTGTTTCTCTATGAGAAGACAGAAACCATCTGGTCTGAAACACAGCCCCCTTTGAAAATACATATCCCATTATGTTAGCTCTGAAACAGCCTGAGCAGCTCTGCCTCTGAAGAGGAGAGGGTGTCTTAACATGTAGGAAACTTTTTTTTTAAACCTTTTTAATTTTGTGTGTGTGTGTGTGTAACAGAGGGGGGGTTATGGAGAGAAATGCCAAGAATTTTCTTAATTATTATGATTTTTATCCTGAATCTGTCTTGCCAATGAAATTGCTCTCACAGAGGCCATGCTTGCAGGATGACTTATTCCCTTGTTTTGCAGTGTTTTGCAAGGGTGCAGTGGTGATGCCCTGGGGATGGTGATTCTGTGTGCTGGTGGATAACCCAGTCCTTTTCCAACCTCCCCTTTGTCTTCTTGTCAGTGCAGCTCAGGCACACGAGGGCAGCAGGCTGTGTGGCTTCAGGCCACCTGGACACTCTTCCTCTTTCTCTCCATCCTCCTCCTCCCCCCCGTAGCTCACGAGGTCCTCGTTGCTCCTGTCCCTTTGCCTCTCTCATCAGAAAGCCACGGTGCTGCAAGGGACCTGGCCTGGGCACCTTCCTCAGCCCTGTGCTTGGAGAAAAGGTCAAGCAGGCAACTAATCTGATTTGGTCTCTGTTCAGCACTCACAGCTCCTTCTGCAAGGAGAGGAGGGGGGAAGGTCCACGGACCCCATGTGATGCTGCAGCAAACCTGATGCTCTCTGGCTGGGAAATGTTCACTGATTTACAGCAGCCAGTACAGAATTAGATTTACTTTGTTCCCCCTGCTTCTAATTTTTTCCTGACTGGTATTCATAGGACTAGCAAGTTATGCTGGTTTTTAAAAAACAAAACAATAAAACCCCTCTAATGTTCTATAATTCCCCTTTAGCAGGATACAGGCACAAATGGCTGTGCAGTGGTTGCTAAATGCAAATTTAGTGTTATAATTAGGTCTCCACTATTGTTTTCCACTTTTAAAAAAGCCTAGGTTTGTTTCTTTTTTACACCTATTTGCCTTTTTTTGCTCCAAAGGTGCAGGTTTTGCTTAGCTTCTGCAATAGGCCTTCTGATAAGAGCAGACTTGTGAGTTTGGTTTGATAAACCGGTGGCTGTACTGCTTGGGAAGCTGATGTTCTCAGCTGTGCAGAGCTTTAAAAAAAAAACCTTCAGGAACCCAACAACACAACAACTCAAACCCTTCATTGTGAGCCCTTCATTTGGTTATGACAGGCAGCATTCGTGGTTCTTCCCTCTGAGGATGTGAAGTGCAGGCAGCCAGGAACGTATACAAGGTAACCATTACATTTAAGTCAACACAAGAATACGCCAGGAATGTTGCTGATGCTTTAAGAATGCACCTAATTAATTTAAAAGTTGTTCTGTGGGTATTTTTGCTAACCTAACCCTGAAAACAATTGCCATTTTCATTTTAACAGAGGTAAAACCAGAGCAGGGCTGCTCTGTTTAGGTGGGAGAGCTGCCTGATTTTCAGGGCAGGTAAGGCAGATTAATAACAGGCCACTCATAAGAAGGTTTCAGATCTCACTGTCAGAGGGTAATAATTAATGATCAAATGTTAATGGAGATGCTGGACTGTTGATGCCATTAATTCAGCTCAGTGGAGCCAGTCCTGCACAGGACCTGCCACAGCTGTCACTGCATTTGCTTAATTATTCCAGGGCCTTCAGGCTCTTTTTCCCTTTCTCCTGCTAACTGCAGGACAGTATGTTTCCACTGAAGCAGAATCATGAAGAACGCCCCGATTCCCGGGCACTGCCTGGCCAGCTCCACACGCAGACCTACAGGCAACACAGGCCACCACAAAGTTAAACAAATAACCTCTCTCTGCCCCTCCACAAAGTCACTTTTTTTTTTTTTTTTTTTTTTTTTTTTTTTTTTTTTTTTTTTTTTTTTTTCCCCTGAAAGAATTAGGATGATTAAAAGCAGCTCAGTACAGGAGGGTGGCAGGGTTGGGGCTGCCTCAGCACCGTGGTCTGGGTCCATCCTTGTCGTGGGTGCTTTGCTGGCCTGGGGGCTTGGAAGCGCTGGTCCATACTGGAGCTTCATTCGTAGATTTAGCTTAGGCCAGCTAGCAAGTTCATAATTCCTGCCAGTTTAGAATTCTTACCTGCTGGGAGGCATTTTAGGTATTCCCAAGGACTGTTTTAATGAAGCACCAACAAGTTCTTAGGAAAAGGTTGGGCTTACTAAGTTAGGCTTACTAAATTCCAGTGAAGTCCCAAAATCTGGAGAGTAGTTGTCTTTAGAGCAGCAGGCCAGGGCAGAGGATCTCGAACTAAGGGTGAAAATTTTGTTGTTTGAAAGGATGTCTTTTTTCAGACTTGAGGACGGAGAAATGGGAGTTTTCAGTGTTTAACTCTGTACAGTCCTGTTAAGACTTGAGAAAAATCCTAATCCAGTTTTTCTAGCAATTTTTCAAACTTTCTTTTTAATGTCTTGACTCTTTTTCTGATGCAAAACCCTCTGATATTTCTCCCCATTCTTCTTAAAGATCATGCTAATTATTTTAATTGCCCTGCCTCTACCACCTCCCTAAAAAACCGAAAAACCAAAAAACCTCATAACCTTCCGCTCCCCTCCAAAAAAAAAAAAAAAAAAATGCAGAAAGGGTTTTTTCATTTAATTTCTAATTCTGAGGACTGCTGCATTTTAAAACTAGTCCAGTGTGCCTTGAGCTGCAAGGCTGGAATGCTTCTTGACTCACTTCCAAACTGAAGTGCTTAAAAAAATGTGAAGCACTACAACAATTTTAAATCACTCTATACACTGCACATGGTGATTTAAAATAATTGAAGCTCTTCAAATTTTTATATGCCCTTGAATTTGGAAATGATCAAGGTTCTGAGCATGTGCAATACACAATGATTTAAAATTATTAGAGCTCTTCAAATTTATCATGAGTGTTTCAGCTTGAAAGTGATAGGGAATCTGGACTTCAGCAGTGTAAAGTGATTTAAAATTATCAGAGCACTACAGATGTTTTATAGGTGCTTTAATTTGGAACTGATCTCAGTTCTGGACTGTACCAATGTATAGCATATTACTTTTAAAATCACTGAAGCAGTTTCATATTTTTTCCAAACCGGTTTTCTTAGAGTCAAACATCTTTGATAATTTTAAAATGCATTTTGTTGCAAGTGGCACCCTTTTAACAGAATATTTTACACTCCATAATGGCAGTAGAAGTGATTGCAGTTGGGCTGCAATTTGCCTCTGTGACTTTTTATAAGGGATCAAAGGTTCACACACAGATGCATTGTGGCTTCACCTTCCCAGCGCATCTGCTGTGGAAGCGATGCAAACCTGGCTCTGGAGATCCACACAGAACTTGTGCCCACAACCCAGAGAACACCCAGGTTCTGTCCATGTCTGCATAAATTAGGTAATAGCAAGTGCAAATGGGTTTTTGACCATGTAATTGGAATTTGGGGGTGTAAATACCAACCTGCTGCTGATTTCACCGGGATGTGTGTGTGTCTCAGTGATTTCTTCTTGGATGTCTAAGGAGGCTTAGGAAAAGAGGATAAAATAGTCTGAAATCTGAAACATAGACAAAAAAGTCCTTCTAGAAGAATTATTGCTGAATTCACAGAATCAAAAAATCATGGTTTGGGATGGAAGGAATTTTAATTATCTGCTTGTTCCACCCACCCTGTCAGACACAGACACCTCCCACTAGATTTGGTTGCTCCAAGCACTGTCCATCCTGGCCTTGGACATTTCCAGGGATGGGGCAGCCACAGCTTTGGGCAACAATTCAGTTGAGATCCAGGACTGTGGACTACACTATTACCTACAAGCTTAGATAATTACCTAAACTTGCATAAACTCATTCTTTCCAAGTAAAAATGCCATGCAAGTTATACTTTAAATGGTGTTTGAAACCATAAGTGTATGATTTGATTATTTGGAAGAATTGTTTGGCCCTGAGATCTTTGTGTAATGCTTTTGTGTCACTTATAGCCACATTTACACTGGAGCTGAGTCTTTGGTGCTGGGATGAAGATAGGCAAGTGCTTCTCGACAGCACCTTTTCCTTTGGGATAGCTGTTGGCAGCAGTTCTGAAGATGTTTTTCTTGTGAGAGCTGTGAAGGAGCCTTGTTTGCTGAAGAAGAAATAGATGTTTCTGGAAACTCGAGGTTGCTGGGTCTGGGTCAAGGACTAACACAGTGATCACTGTCACTTCAGCATGGTGAATACTCACTGAGTGGTCATTTTCCTCCTTTTCCTGCTTCTCAAATATTCCCTGATTTTCACCTAAGGCTATAGTCACAGAGTTAAAATCTCAGTTTTATTTTTTCTTTTTCCATTGACTTCCTATTCTTGGCAAATATTTTAGTTTTGATTAAAGGGGAAGGGAAAAAAAGTTGAGTAAATGAAAATTAACTCACACAGAGAAAAGAACAACCTCCATTTGAATTAAAAATTTCTAACACAGAGGAGTCATTTGACCTGTGCTCTAGTTCTCTGACTCTCCAAGTCACTGTGAGAGTAGAAATTTAACAGGATTAGGAATAAAAGTTTCTAATAATAGCAAGTATTTTACATTTAGGATTATGATGGAAGATACCATCATTAACCTTAGCCCTAGGACTTGTTCTAACACCATTAACATCCTGACCTAGAGCTTAACACCATCCTATTTTCCTGGGTTGGCGAAATACTTGGTTTTGTCTTAAATTTTCCTTTTTTTTTTCCTTTCCCCCCCCTTATTACAGAAAGCAAGTCGAACAGTTTGTGTTTGTTTAATGTTTTAAGGTCTTTCTCTTTTGATGTTTCTCCTTTGGGATAAGAAGCTTATGATGAAAGAGGGGGAACAGTAGTCATCGTTTTCAGGTTTAGGCGAGGGATATTTAAATGCAGGAGGTTTAGTTAGGTGGCCTATTTCTGCTGCAGATCAATGGTGTTGAGGGCTTGACTGCCCTTTGTACTTGGAAAATCTCTTGCTAGATGTGTGAAGTCAGGAACACAAAGCCATACATGGGCAGCAAAGTAACTTGCTTTATTATTAAAATATCCTCTGTGATTTTTGCCTCCAAAAGGGCTGATTTGGGGTTGACAAGCTATGTGTTTTGGAGCCAAGCCAGTGTTTTGAGTGGGGTATACTTCAGTTAAGTTTTTTTCTTAATTTTGTGGGCAGAGGAAGCTGAATCCAGTCTCAGAGTCCATCTGTTTTTGTGCTAGAGCCTTTCTGCTTTTGAGGGTAAGGAAGTTGGGGAGGGGGATGTGTGTGTGGGGTCTGTGTGAGAGGGAGTGGGGAAGCCATAGTTGGGTAAAGCAGTGTGTTCAGCACTGATTTCTACAGCATTACTCATGTACCATTTCTGATAAAAAGATATTTTAGCATCAGTTCTGTCTACTCATAAGTAGGTAAAGCAGTTTTAGAGAAGTCTGTGTAATTTATGCTCAGTCAATATTTCAGCGTTTCAAACCAGCAAATTTAAGAACTTCATTCACAGCATTCCCTGATATCAAGAATAATTAAGTCATGATCACCCCTTTGTACTTTTCCACTGATTACTGGGTTTGCCATAACAAGACTTATGTCTCTTTCTGGCAGAAGATGTTAGGGCTTCTCAAATGGCACCGAATGCCAAGATTTTATTCTCAGCTGAAACGTGGTGTGACAGAGCAGCACAGGGTCCTCTCTTCCTCACCTCTGGCAAGCAGGGGCTCAGGGATAAAAGTCACTCTTACAAGTGAAATCCATCACAAACAATACACTCGGCTTTGTCGCATGTTACCTGTCATGGGCCAGGCTCACAACTGCTTGATTCAATCTAACTCATGTTTTGAGCAGTAGGAATTTATCCAAGTTAAGAACCTGGCTCTGCACAGTGTCCTTTTGTTGATCTCTAGGAATTGCTACAAAGATTTTTGTTAACCTCAAAAATACTGACCAAAAAGTTTGGGCTATTTTTTTTTTTGTTGATGTTGACCCACTTCTCCCCCCCTTGTGAGTACAGACATGATGGGCAGTGAAGCAGAATAATTACTCTTCAGGCATATAATGCTGTGAATAATTTGTACTTTAAACTAGATCCTGCATAGGGAGGATAGAAAAGGAATTTTAACACACAAATCATCTTTAATAGATATTGTCAAAAAATAGTGAGAACTCAACTCCTCCCCCATATTCCTATTCCATTTACAAAGTGCATGAGAAATTACAGTCTTAATAAACACAGAAAAGTGACAAATTGTTGCAACATGAAGTGAACTATGATATATGGATATCACAAATCCTTAATTAGGTGGGTTTTATTTAAAGCTGACATAACTTACATTTTTCTAATTAATTTTTTTACCTGTTCAAAGAACTTCATCTCTTTTCCAGTTGAAAGGACATGCTACTTGGCCATTACTTTTTTTTTTTCCCTTAACAAAAAGAGAGCCCTAAAATAAAATGAGGCACATTATTTTTTATATGCAGTGGTAACAGATTTGCACTTTTAATTTGACTGTGTTAAATGTTATGGAAGAGGCAGGTCACATGAGGGTGAACTGTCTTTATTGTTATCCTAATATGTTTAAAGGGAGACATTCAAGCCATACTAATTTGTGTGATAATAACACCCTCGTCTGGGCGGTCCCAAGCCGAGGAAATCACTTCATCTCATTCAGGCTTTTGCTGAGTTATATTGCATGTATTACCATGCATTAGCAGGCTATGTGAATCTGCTGTCCTTTGAATGACAGTTTATTATGGTGGGGCCTCATAGGTAGAGTGGTGCAGGCATCTTAAAGCAGGTTTTCCTCTTCAAAATACGTGTCTTTTTTTGAAGAACGGAAAGTAATTATTTTGAAAATGGCAAGTCTTCCACTTGTTGGAGAAAGCTGTAAGTTGTTATTAAGAGGGCTCCAAAGGTCTGTGGCAATTGGTTTTGTTTTCCAAGCTGAGCTGTTTCGAGCTGGTCTCTCTGTGCGTGGTGGTTTGGCTTCCCTGGGAGAAGGGAATTGGGAAAAGGAGGAAATTCAGTCCCTGGAGCCACTTTGGCCCAGTCTCTGCATGATGAAGGTGTATTTCCTCATGCAGCAGCTCCATCATTGCAAGTGTGTTTGCTCATGGTGAACTCAAGATTCCCTGAGAAGTCCAGTTGGGTGAGGCTCTTTCCTGTGTGGGGAAAAAATGGTGCAATGGTAAAGGGCAGCATGTTGGTTCCTCTGTTCAGGTGTCTGGAGAGGATATCTGCCCAGAAATACCTGAAATCCAGTTAATTGTGGCATCCCTGGAAATCTGCTACTGCACTTGTATTTCTGACAAAGCATTTCCACCTGGCTTAGCAGGGCTTGCTCATAAACTGAATTATTATCAGATGAAGACTGCATATTCAACTTGGCTTATGATTTTTTTTCTTAATTTTATTCTTTTTGTAAGTGAAAATTTCAAAGGCTGTTGGGTATTCATCCCTGAAAAACTCCAAATCTTTTCTGTAAGTTAACCTATTAAATGCAAAAAAAAAAAAAAAAAAAAAAAAAAAAAAAAAAAAAAAAAAAAAAAAAAAAAAAAATTAAAAAATCAAAACACCAACCAACATCCCCAAAAAATCCCAACAAAACCCTTAAACTCCTTCACGCCTTGTAAACATAATATTTAACAATTCATACTTCAAAAACTGTCTATTAAATTATGTTTTTGTGGAACCAAAGTAAATTTGGTGACAGTTTCATATAAGTTGCTACCATGCATTGTTATTTTAAGATGCTTCCAGAGGCTGAGTATATCATAGCCTAGGTTAAAGATGTTGAATACATGCTTAAAAGTTGGCAAGCCTATTGAATTCACAGGTTAAAATACTTAGGAAGTGAACGAAAAGGATCTCAAACGTATCTGACAAACATTTTTTTATTTGAATAAACTAAACATATTGTTCCAGGAAAAATGCAGTGCCTGAAAATTGTATTTATGTATAGAAAGTGACAAACCCATGTCAAGAAACATTGACCATTGGATGAACTTCCTAGGGGGTGTTATGATCTGGTTTGTAGGGATCATATCCATTGTCTGTTGAATTTTTTTATGGTGAGGATTTATTTTAATAATGAAACAAAATTCTTTGTCTCACGAGTGCCTGGCCCAAGTGTGTAAGTGCAGAGGAAGCAGAGGACAAGCCAGTCGTGCCCTGCTTCACTCTGCTGTGCCTCATGGGTTTCACAGCTCTGTCTGGTTCCTCTGTGTGTGTGTGTGTGTGTTGTAGCAAAAAGCCCATGAACAAGCCACAGATGGAGCATTTGCCTCTTGAGTTTTTGTGCTTTTGTTGATTTGTCGCATAAATGTTATATAAATGTAGCTTTCTATGTGTTAATATTACATACTGTTGAGGTGCTTGCAGCCCCCTCAGCGTTCAGGAGGACTATTTAAAAATTAACTAAAAAGCAGGTTCCACCATTTTATGGCATTACCTGGTTTAACGTGAGCACATGAATTATTAACTGTCTGTCTTGTTAAGTACCAGATCAGTGCCTTTTGCTGTAGATGGGGAGAAAGAAGCATGCAATGTAGGAGTACTCTGTAAAGCAGCAGTAAAATAAAATAATAATTAAAAAAAAAAACAAGTTCAAAAGTGAATATGAAGTGTAGGCCTTGTGTGGCTGCTTGTGAGGCAGAGGGGCCTTTCCTCAAAGTAGTTGAGCCCTCATTGCCAAGGTGCTCACCAAATAAAAGCCACAGAGGTTTGCATGTTTCCAAACTTATTTGGGTGATGAGAAATTTGAGCTGAATAATTTATGTAGAGCAAATGCTGTGAAGGTCTGTGAACTGTATTTCTGGCCTATCTGTAGAAATCATTTAATCCCAGCATGGTGCATTGACAATGGTTAGAATTGCCTTTGCAAACAGCTTAGAGCTTGTCACATCAACTCCCTCAAACAGAGGTGAGGGGCTCAGCTTTCCCATCCGATGGTGCCTGGAGAACAGGTATCTAGCTCTGTTCCAAGGGAAACATTCTCCTTGAAAATCTACAATGTGAAGCAGGCTCTACAATGTGAAACAGTGTTTTACTGTCAATTTCTTTGGAGTGAGAGAAATCAGCCTGAAAGTGAAGAAACAAAAGGATTTTTAAAATCCTTTTTATAACCAAATTGCCTCTTAGACAGGTTCAAATTGTCTCCACATCATGAATAAATGTAAGTCTGTCACAAAAGTAGTCCAGTATTGGATGTGGGGAAGTCTAGTGGTTTATGACTGGCAAAGTCCTTGATAGGTACTGAAAAACATGGGGCATTTCTACTTTTCTCATGATACTTGGAAATAGAGGAACCAGGGGAATGATAAGTTTCTGCTTTCTGAAAATGAAATGCCAGCATCGTTCCAGGAAGCCAAATATGTTTTTAAAGTTTTGAAAAAACTGAGTTAAAAAGCCCTGTCTCTACAAGGTGCTATTGGTACATTTGACCTGAGCAAATATTAACTTAAGAGCTGTTGAAGCAGTGGAGTTCAGAGGGAAATGAAAAGTGCTCCTGGAGGGTCATTCCCAGTCACTCCTCAGTTCAGCCACTGCCCTTTCCATTTATCTTCTGCTCACCAAGGACTTGCACTGATCAGTGCCTGTGCACACAAACGCCTGGTGAATTGGTAGTCCCCCTGTCCTCAATATTACTTTCTTGGGGTTTTCTCTTGTCATTTCATCACTTCTGTCTACCCCATCTTTCCCTTTATTTCCCTTTATTTTTAATTTTTTAAAGATTAATTTAGAATCTGTTCAGAAATGGCCACTTCTTCCCCCTGTACCACTTAGAAATCACATGGAGCCATAAATTTTCAGTATTTGCTCATCAGCTACCTGGGAGATAGGGAGCAGATGTTCTTTTCTTGTGAAAGGCAGAAAAAAAAGTGAGATCAAAGTATTTTCTCAATTATGTGTGTAGTATTTGTTATGATTTTTTTTTGTTTTGTTTTGGGGCTTTTTTCCTTTCAAGCTTTTTCCTGTTCTGAGCTGTAATTTTCTTGTGGAGAAGATTCACTTTTCTTTCTCCTTAGTCATCCTTAACCTAAGGCTCATGAATGGGGCTCCTGACTGTCCAGCTGATTTTAAACCTTTGTGAGGGTGGAGCAATACTTTGTTCCCAGTGATCTGGATGGAACAAGGCCATTTTCTATCCTCACATGAAGTTCTGTGTTTAAATCACACCATATAAAATCGACATCTCAGCAAAATCTTCAGGCTGCAGCAGTGCACAACTGCAAACTCCCCCAGAGGACCCAAGCGTCCCACAAATTGTGGCAAATTTCCCACAAAGTCCTGCAAATTGCAACAAAATTCATGGGAAAAGAGACAGGAAGTGATTTTCTCTGCCTGGGGAGAACTGTTGTAGAGGTCTGACCTGCAGGTTCTCACAAAAGTTGGATGGAGGGGAAAAAAATACATTTTTAATGTTGCACCATGGAATATCTTTCTTTTTCTTATTTCCTATTTAGGAGGGAAGCACTAAAAATGTAGTATGTGTTTTAGATGTTTATTTTTCACTGGTGTGATACAGCTACAGGTACATGTAATAGTACAGCAAAGCACAGGGATCCTGGATAACAGAACTGCTGCTGACTGCACCACTCCTGTTCTACCTACAACTTGTCGACTCCCCAAAGTGGCACTGCTTGAACCACTGCCATTTCAAATATTAGTAGAAAGCCACACATTCTTTCATGCTTCAGTTATAAAGGGAGCGTATAAATTATTTAATTGGGAGAAAGTATTGCATTAATATATTTACACTTCTAATGCATTTACAGAAACGTGCTCCTCCCTAGTGAGAATAATAAAACATCGGTGTAAAGTTGCACCGGAGACACAACTGCGGATTGCGAGGAGTTCTACCCAGGGAAGCAGCCCCTTTTCATCCTCTTCTAGAAGGTGGTTGCTGCATTTTTAGAGCAAGATACAGCTGCCTGCTGTACCCTTGCTGGAGCTATGCCAGAGCCTGCTTTTCCCTCAAGGAACATGTGGTTGTTATACATCCGTCTATTTTGCCTCGCTGCTCCCTTCATCTCAAGGGCAACTGCTCTCTGCAGATCACTTGTACCCTCCCAAACTGAGTTTGGGATAATGGCCCCGTGGATGCCATGTGTCTTAATCTGATTGCCAATGTCAACTCAAAGGAATGTGTTCCCCTAAAAGTCTTCTAATTTAAGTGCACCGAGGCTTTTGCACTAGTCTAGTTAACTAGCACCCAGGCTTGTGATCTGCTTAGGCTTATGTTTCACAGGTACAGCTAGGATTCTGAAATATTTTAAACCATATGCCTGTTTGCCTCAAAGAAGAGGTTCTGTTTTTTAAATTTTATTTAATCCTTTCTGGTTTTACACTTTAAGGCAATGGATTCTCAGCTGCTGCAAAAGCATTGAAATTAGAGTCCAGATTAACCACAGACTTCAAGAATAGTATCAACGCTGAAAGTGGTTTTGAATGGGATGTGGGTGTTTACTAGGAATGTTCTGCTGCACAAAACCCACTCTTGGGTTGGATAGGGCCTGAGTTAATAAAGGAGTGAGCCAAAAGGATCAGGGAATACTGTGGGCTCGTGTGTGTCCAGTGCCTGTGGTCACAGTTTAGTTGCCAGAACAGAAATGTGAATAGGAAATGGCCACCCTGAACAGAGATCTTGTGTGTTGTCCATACTTTTCCACAGAGCCAGTGGAGTTACCTGGCAGGGTTATGTGAGTGTGGCCAGTGGGCAGTGGCAGCTTTCTGACGTGCTTTCTCACCTTCCTGTGATTGCAGCTCGTGGAATTCCAGAGGTAAGGATCTATAAAAATATACCTTTAATGGATGTGTTGAGCCACTCCTGGCATGAGGCTTTGGTGAAAAGGAACTGGTATATCTGTTCCATCAGGAAATCCTTCCTGAGATCTAGGTTAGAGGTTTGGATCAAAGCTGGGAAAGAGTAGGTTAAGGGGCAGGGCTGGTTCCAGGTTTGGTGTCCTGCCCCAGTCATGTGGGGATGGAGCCCACCGCTGTGCTCTGTGCTTTTGCTGCTGTGGGTTTGCAGAACTGCCCTGGTGGAACTTAGAGAAGGCTGTTAACTTCCTTTCATACTTTCTCTTACATTTCTTGTTCTGTTCTTCACTTTCTTTGTGGCTAGTCCTGGGAAGGTAAATAAGGAATGTATTTCAAGCTTATGCTGCTGGCTGCAGGAAAATCACTCCACCTTGAATTTATGCTCTAGGTAGAATAAACTCATCTTCCAGTCTGAATTCCATGATATATTTCTTTATCTCAGTGCTTGTGAGAAACCAAGGCAAAGCCACTCTGAGTGTGGATTCACTGCTGAGAGTTGGAGACTTTCTCTTGCTGTTCTGACCTAGACTTTTGCTGTTGGCCAAGCCCTGAGCAACCTGGTGTAGTGGAAGGTGTCCCTGCCCATGACAGGGGTTTGGAATGAGATGATCTTTAAGGTCCCTTCCAAACCAAGTCTTTCTGTGATTCTGTGAAAGTGCATCTACGTTAGTTCTTAAACTCTGAGAGGGCTTGCCAACATCTCTTGGCAATTTTATTGCTCGTGTCATTTTGATCATACCCATATAGCACCAAAAAGTACATACATTTACTAAAAATATTAACAAAAAAATTCTAAAAAAACCCCAAACAAATTAAGCCAAATTAAAACAATTAAACCCTCTCTCTCTCAAGCCTGAAGTTCAGTGGAAACGTTTCTGATGCATTCTTTTTAATAGAATAAAGATGTGCTCTAAAGTGCAACTGGATTTATGACAGAATGACCCTCTGTACATTTACTGTTTCCAGGAGAGCAGCAGCTTTTGGCATGCTCTTCCCAGCTTCCTGAAAGGTGTTGCAGCTCTGCCTCAGAGGTCTCATATCCAGGATAACAGTGATTTACCTTATTTACTCGAAGCTGACCTCCCCTTTAGTATACTGCTCCTTCACTTAGTCAGCTCAATGGGTGCCAGATATTGTTCTCCTGCAGGAAGTTCTTCCTGGAATTCTGCAGCAAACCAAAGCCTGAGAGAGTGGGAAAATGAGAATAAGAATAAGGTCAACTTTCCCTTAGGACTAGAGAATAGAAGAAATACACTGACACCATTTGAGACCTCCTTCCCAGAAAAATGGAAGTCACAAATACAGCCAGATTCCACAAACTGATTCCAATACATAGCTAGTTCTTACTATTCCTTTTTTTTTCCTCTAAGATGAATTTCACCTAACCTGTGTTTTAAAGGAAAGAGTAAAATGATTAATGTGTAGTATAAATGCATTTAGAGGTTTTTGCCTGCTTTTAGTATATAGAAATATTAATATGTACTGAGTATTACTCAATACAATCAAGAATTTGCAAAATCAGGGGCACAGCAGATAATTTGCGTAAGGCAGAGTAGCATTATTTATTTGTGCTAAGAGCTGCAGTTTTAGTCCAACTTCAAATAAGCAAATATTCCTGGCAGGTCTTGGCTAACACCCTCCTTGCTGTCCAGGCAAAATGTGAGGCATTCCTGAGAAGTCCCACAGTTTGAGCCATGCTGCACATGCATCAGTGACAGGCTTGAAGGCATATATATATTTTTAGGATATTTATAGTTCCTTTCACCCCACTTGGCCCCAGCTTCCAGAAATTATGAATCATCGTTTTTTGATAAAACAGAAAATAGAAGCAGTGAGGAAAAAGAAGTCGTCCGTATTTCCTAGGAATTGTTGCTGAGAGTCAGTTTGTCAAACACGTCTCCTCTTCACATCTATCTTCACTTTCTCAAGGAGGGCCTGGAGAAAGCTTTGGGTCTGCTTTTTAAGATACAGAGGTTACTGACAAATTGCAGAACGGTGATAAAAACCCAAGATGACGATGAGGAAGACAGGAATACTGCAGAGTTTGGGCAATAAAAAGAGACAGAGCTGAAAAGTTACCAAGGAATGTTTCAGAGAAACAAAGGATGTGGTCTTGGGGTCTCCAGAGAGTGCAGTTATTTTATTATATTCTGTTCCTATTATCACTTTTGTTTTGTTCCAGGGAGATTTTCAGCAACTTAAGGAATAGATTTTGGGGCCAGCTATGCATGCACACAACTCCTCTTGAATTCCACTGGAGTTATTTGTGGGCAACAGAGGGCAAAATGTGGCCTTTGGTGGACGATTTCTGTTGCCAGCTTGTAGTGTCAATATATCCACACAAAAATGCAAGTATCCAAAAACGACTGCTTTAACCTCTCATTAAGATGAAAGGCTCTGAAAGCGATGGGGATGAGTAACTTACATTTTTTCCCCTCAATAACTCCAATTTTGAGGCCCTATATATTCCTTATGTGTCATAATCACAATTTTTTTTTTTTTTTTTGGTCTAATTCACTGAACCAGCAAGCACACACAGTCCCTGTAAAACAGCCACTAGATCCCCTGTCAGGTGCTGTTCCAATTTTACGGCAAATTTCCTGTTTTATGGATTCTTTTCTGAAAAACTCCTCATGGTATTCTCCAAAGAACAGGAACTTTCTTTTAAAACAGGAGAAATTACTGTCCTGTAAATTGTATTTTGTTTTAGTCCTGAGTTAGTCTTTATTTTTAATCTCAACAATTGCTGTTATTTCTTCTTAAATGTTTTATTTCTATTTTACATGTTTCTTAGTAGAGTTGTTATTTTGGAGTTTCTTAGAAATACATATTTTATTGTGTTCATCTAATTACATAGATGTTCTTCAGCTATGAGAATAAATCTTATTTACAAACCCTTCCCACTGCTCAGGCTGTAGTTAAAACACATGTACAGGATACCACAATTTGAAGTGTGCAAGGCATTTGTGTTTTAATTAGAATCTTAGAGGAGAAACTTGTTCACATGAATTACTAGCTGGATTTTTAGCGGGTTGTATAAATGGTGGCAAATTACATCTTTGTATTCAGGGAGAGTGTGGAGTTACTTGGTGAAAATCACTACATATGTTAAATCTTTTCAGTGTCTGCTATAAATATTGAAGATATGTGGGTATGAAATTATATGAGCGCAAACGACCCAAGAGTAATTAAAATATTTGATCTGCTTCTGTTTGCTGCAGAAAGGGAAAAAAAAAATAATCAGATTTTTAGACTGTCTTTAAAAGAGGAAAAAAAAGTGAGGAGAAGAGAAGGAACTTCCTCTTACAGCATCAATGTTTGTGGTGAAATAGGGCAGGGCAGATAAGGTTCAAAGCAGTTAAGGGAAATCCTTGCAAACCCTGAAGGGCAGCACTTGGTTCATACCCTGATTTCAGTGAGATACCTGAGACACTTTCCCTGTAAACACATGGATTTATCCCAGTGGTTTTTGTGTATATTTATTATCTACATTTGCTTTATGTAGGTTATTTATTTTATGCAAGGATCTGTCTTGCTTAAAATACTTAAAATTTTCCTCCTCAAATATGAGATACTGCGGAAGGTGGTTCTTGCAGGTGATATGTTAAAATTTTGGATTTGTGGAGGTCTGTGATGTCTCAGTAACTTGTACCAGAACACTGGAAGTCTGTTTTTCCACCAAAAAAATGATTGCCTGTCTGTGTGTTTGGTGCAGCCAGAGAAATTAAACTTGCTGGCAAGAAAGTGGCTTTTGAGAAAAAAATTGAGAGTTTTCAGATTCAGTGGAATCTGCAAAGGACACTGTGTAGTTATTGCTGAATCTCTCACACTTGGAAAAATACCCTAATATGTCTGTCTCTAGTACAAGTGCTCATCTTCAAAAATGACACCTCTATTAAATTAACTTGTTTCTGCCAGCCTCTTGTTTACTTAGGGCTGTTCTCAATGTTCCATAAAATGCCAATAATGGGGATGACTTACATCATCTCCTTCGACTCGTGCTCTTTGATGTGTTTTTATCCTGTATGAACAAGAAAGGATTTGGGTCTTCTGATTAGCTCAAAAGACTGGAGTTTTGCTTTTTGCTGGATATTTTCAGAGGCAAATTGAAGAGAAAAGCAGCAGCAGGTACCTGCTTGCTGGGAATCAGTTTAGGTATATAAGTGTGCATGCACCTATAGATGTAGATTTATATATATTTACAATATATAAATATATGATCTGCTTTTAGCTTTTCTAGCAAGGTGGTTGTGATATTAAAATAGTAAATGTCCTTAAAGATTAATTTAATCGCCACAAAGCTGTTAAAGGCCTTCAGACAAAAGGTGATATGACTCTTCTTGAAGGAATTGGAACTTAGTTTCATTTCAAGGCCTAAATTCAGCAAGAGTTTCCACTGGTAAACTTTTGTGGGAGTTGTTCCCAGGGCTTTTGGACAACTTTAGGCAGCAAATCTCTACTGCTTTAGCTCTCTTCTGAATAATTCTTACTGTGCTGAAGTGCTGTATGCCCCATGTGTGGAGTTAGCTGTGAGTACACAGAAATTTACTTTGCTTATAATACATTATTTTTCTAATTTCGTTCTGGTCTCTCAGCTTCCTCAGACTTCCTCTGGTCTGACAGAGTGCTTTTAATGAGGAGCAAAACTTAAGATAGTGCTTTGCCTGTGCCCTAAAAAGTCTTAGCTGGTGGTAGTGACTTATCCTTAAAAATCAAATGAAAAACCAACAGGGACAATCTTTTCTTATTCATTTAAGCAACCTCACCTTGAGAGCAAAGGTGTTTGCCAAATTATAGATAATGGTTTAAAGCCATGGGCAGTGGAGGAAGGGCTGCAGCCCCCAGTGCACACCCTGGACGCACACAGGAATTAGAGCAAAGAACTTTTTTGACTGCAGGAGGCACTGAATTCATCCCAACACCAAAGGAATCTCCCTAGTTTGCTCTCTCTTTTTAACTTATTTGATCAATTTGTTCTTGTAAACCCACTTAATAATTCTTGGTAAACCTACTTAGAAGTTCTTTTACCTTTTTCTTCTGATAAGCTTGCCTTCTGTGTTTTCAGCAAGTTTTATTTTCTTCCACTGTTTAGGAATGTTTCCCATGTTCAGGAGCTGCACTAGGGAGGCAAGCGCTTTTACTTCAGTTTTATCTCAGGAGCTACTGAAATTCAAAATGCAACACTCAGCAATAACTCTAGGAGAAAAAAGGAGGAGTTAAAACTGGGAAGAACAGGTACCTCTCCAGTGTCTGATGTTCTGTAGGTGTGACTCTGTAGGTGTTGATTTTTTTTATTGTGGATAAATAACTCCTGAATATTTCCATAGCAATTCCCATTGCTTGAGTAGGTCGATTGACTCTGTGCCTTTCTGCTTCCTGGTTTGAGCGTTTACAGACAATCTTGGCAAAGCCCCTCTCCTACACTGGCTCCTCTATGAACATCTCCCGCCAGATATCATGCAGAGGAGGAAAAAAAATTGGTGCCTGGTTTTGTTTGTTGTGGTTTGGGTCCCACTGCCTCTCGCGCTGAGCTGAGACATGAGGTTCGTCACTTTTTGAGCGCCAGGAAAAAGGAAGCTGCTGCTGTGGGGAAATCCGGGAGCTTCCTCTTCCTGCTGGTCAGCCTCTTTCTTCCCAAGGTTGGCCCCTTTCCCAATGGGCTGTTAAGAGCCCAAAGCTCACTGGCTGAAATCCTGGCCTAATTAAAGCCGGTGCCAAGCCTCCCATTGACTTGGAGGCTCTCGCCCAGCGCGTCATTGCGTCCAAGCGCCGCCTCGCTCCATTGTTTATGGGATTGTTCCGATGGCTTTTCTTGGGCTACGCTCAAACGGCTCACAGCTCTCCTCCCCTGCGGACAGGCAGCCTGCTCCAAGCCCAGTTCATCATCAGGCAGCATTTTATCAGTTTTAGCACAATATCTTTGTAAATTAGGCCAAAACAAGTCCCAGATTCTCAGCGGTTCCTCCATAGCTGCAGTCTGGAAGTGTGAACTTTTCTGGATTTATTTTGCTTTGCTTGTGCAGAGGAGCTGGGAGATCCCCGTATGATGCCTCCTGCATTGTAATTACACACATGCAAATTTTGGCAACGGGAATACATTAAAGAGCCAGTGGAAATGGTAAGAGGATAGAAAAGGAAAGAGTTGAGTCCAGAAAGTGTCAGATGCAGCTTTGACAGAGCAAAAAGTATCCCAGTTCTCATATGGTACAGTACAGGGGCAATGCTCATGCTGTAGGATTTTACTCTTTGGAGCTGTTGATGTGAAAAGCAGTTAAAAAAAAAACCTTGAAGAAATTGTTTATTAATAATTGAAAAAGTATTCTGGTTTCTTAGAGCTATTCTTTTTCTCCCCCTTTGACTTTCATAATACATTCGTGTTGGTTTTGCTTTGGTTTCTTTTTGTGAGGAAAAGGGGTATTTTCAATTGATTAAGCCATCTACTTGAACTAGTTTGGTGCCATGTGTTATAAAAACAAAAGCAGATATAAACATACACCAAATGATTAAGCAAGAGAAAAGAATCCTGAAAAGAAATACTCAGACTTGATTTGTGAATGGGTCACTCTGTGGTCCCTTTGACCCCAAACACAACAGTAAAACACGTTCTTTAAAACCACCGGGAGGTCAATAGTGCTCTCGGCTGGTGATGGTGAAGGACTGAGTCCTGCCCATGTCCTGGACATCCACGCTGGCCTCTGTGGTTCCCTTGTCAGGTTGTATTCCCAGGTTCTTCCTCCAGGAAAATGATTTGTACACCATTCAGGAAATGCTTTAATTTAAACTCTTAACACTTGTTTTCTACAACTGTTTTAGCAAAGATGGGAGAGAGGTGTTTGATGTGGCATATTTGATCTGCATCAGGAGTTGTGTGCTGAGACATGTGCTTCTAAAAGAGAAAGGACCAGGTCCTGCTTCCTCAAGGGTGAGGATCTCAGATGCAATTGATGGACTTTGACAAGTGGAGGAATGGTAGTACCAGCAGTACAAACCACCATCCCATCTGAGAGTTCATGTGTGCCCTTTGATTTCTGTGTAGGAAAGCATGAAATCCCTTTAATTTGTCATTTACTCTTGGTCCTACACAGGAATCTGGATATGCCACAGCTTTTGTAGAGTAATTTTTGAACCTTGAAGCGCAAAAAAGCAGGGGAAAGGAGCATCAGGAATTCCTCTGAAAATGACCTTCTTATCTCCTTTAAAATAAAAGGCAAGTGAGAGAAATTATTTCATAGATTTAATAAACAGTTCAAAGTCTCCTGCAGGACCTCTCATTCTATGCATGCTTTCCACTGTTCTTTAATGAGTAAATGACCCGTTAATGTGCACAAGAACATATCAGAAGCACATGGCAGTGAGGAAGCTTGGGTGGTAGTAGATTTGATCAAAGATTTTTTCAAATCTGACCCCAAGTATTTGATGGAGAAGATTAACATGGAGACAATTTACCAAACAAATACAGCATTAAGAGCCAAGAGACAGGCTGAGGGAATTGAAGGCTCCAGATTGCCCACATAAAGAATATCATTAAACATAAAGAAAACAAAGCCAGGATAAATGTCTGGGATGTGGAATCCCATGGAACAGGACTTGTGCTGCCGAATGACTCTTTTTTTTTTAAATGCCATTTTTACTATAGTATGTAATTCTTTTCTTTTCTTCCCAAATAATAATAATTTTTAAAAAGTTCTTCCTGTGACCTGGGTTCTAACCGTGTTACTCTGAGCATTTAAAAAGATTTCTGGAGCAGAATTGGTTAATTAGTGCTTTGTGTTACATATGACCCAACCAGAGATAAAAAGGTTTAAAGGTCTCTTGTAACCCTGCAATGCCATTTGTAACACAAAAATAACCCCCTTTCATTACTGGCATGCCACTGTAGCAGGCAGGTTATTTTTTCCCTTCTCTGCAATGAGGGCAGCTTTCGCATCAGAAGAATTCTTGGCAAATTAATGCGCTACCTCTTGGGCTAATTAAATTAGAAAGGATCAAAAATACAGAGCAGCTTTTGTGGTGGACACAATGTTGTGCTTCATGCATCTTGTTCAGAGAGGAATTTCTGCCATTTAGCCCCTTTTTGCCTCTAGCAGCGTTCTGGACTCTCTAACACAGTCAAGTTCCTAATTTGCCTCAATGAGAGAGAATTATTAACTGATAATAAGAAAAGGAGCATTCACAGCTCCAGGCTGGGCTGTGTGGAAAAGGGTGAGCTACACAGCACCTGAAGCGCATGCAATTTTTATTAATTCCTGCCTAAAACAACGCATTCAGGAGTAAAATTGCTGTGCAAATGACAAAAACAATTATAATTTTGATTCTTCGGTTCTGAAAATATGAACGGCTTTATCTTAACTATGACTAGATTAAACTGGTAATAAGTTCACCTCTCCTTGAGCCTACGCAGAGCAGTTTTGGTTGTGGCAAGTGCATTTCATTTTGAAGTTGGTTCCACTTAAATTGATTGTTCTTGTTTTTAGAAGTATTTTTGAAAGCAGAGAGAGGTGTAGTTTTTCATTTATGGCAGAGACGGGAAAGGCAGAACTGCTTTTACTCATTGCAAATAGAAATTGTGCTGCTTGGAGAGAACAATCTATACAATAAAAGGTATTAAAGTGGATCTAGGATAATGCAAAGCAATGCAGCAAGAGTGCCCATAGGTGGACATAAGGTTACAGTAGGATATTCTTATATTTTTTTATCCCAAAAGCCATTTCTTGTTAGCACAGAGAGATGTTCCCTAACAGACGTTGTTGTCAGAGTTGGGCTGGGCTGTGCCCCTATTCCAAATGCAATTAATGGCCATGACCAAGCTGGCCTTGCTGTGCCTGCTCTTAGACATGGGAGTTGGCTGGACAGGGAAAAACAGTATGAAGACCCTCCATGTAAAGCTTAAAAAATAATTCTTTGTCCAAGAACTACTAAACTTTCTTTGCTTTCAAGATATTGAAACCTCTGTTTGTTTTTTCCTATGCAGATACTGGTTTTCTGTGGTCAGTATTTTTGCCCTTAATGGTTCCACTCACTGCCATACTGGAGTCTACAAAACTTTCCAGGCTTCTCTCTATCTGCTTTATTTTTAATTTCAAGCATACATGCTTTTATATGAGTCTGAAAATGATAAATTCCAAGATTTTGAAGTAGTCAGGAGGGCAGGTATTTCAAGTTACAGTAGCTTCAGAGTAACAGTAGCCCTGTGAATCACTAATGATTCACATGGAGCTTGGGAATAGAGAGACTTGGATTTTCTTTTCTTTTCCAGAAGAGCAAAAGTGTGCTGTTGTAATAACTTGTATTTCATCGACATGCTCAGCATCTCCTCAAATGACCTTTGCATATATTTAATTTGGAGGGGGGAAAAGCACAAGTGAAAATCTGGAGTTTGTGTATTTTTTTGGGAACATGTGAAACATGAACCAGTGTGTGGCACACGTGATTTGAGTGACTTGTGACTCTGTCTGCATTTCTATAATAATCATTATATTAATAATAGTAGAAATGCAAAGAGTAACCACAGTTGTTAAAGGCAGTCCCAGTCCTGGAAAATTTTGCAAACTGAAAAATTTTGGAAGAGAAAATAGTAGAGGGAAAGGAGGGCTGAGGGAGAAACAGGCTTGGCTACAGGGAGCAGGAGAGGAGCAGCGGGTTGGGAGCAGGACAGCGCCTGGTACCCAGTCCCACCACCTGTGTTCTGCTCCTGCTCCTCATCTGAAAACTTAAAAATCTTTGGGCAGACTGGAGAGAGGGGAAAAAAAGCTCTGTGAATGAAAGGATTTAAAAACTGATCTTACATATTCCCTGTTTCCTTGAAGGAAAAAAACCTCAAAAACAAACAGTCCAAGAAATACTGCAGAGAGCCCAATTATTTCAGTTAATTACTTTTGAAATAAACTATTCTTGATATGTGTAAAGGTGGGAGATTATGACGCATTTTACAGCTTTTTGTGTTTTTTTTTTTTTTCCTTTTTATTTGTATTAATGTTACAGTACTGATTAAACAGGCCTTCATGGAACCTTTAGGTCTGCCAAAAAACCTGGAGGTCTGTGATATTGTGCTAAGAGCACTGGGCTGTGTGCTGGGGTTACTGCCTGTTTATTTGTGTGAAAAGGAGGGGGAAATGAAACCCTGTGTTGTTTCAGGCTTGGAAGCAACCTGGTCTAGTGGAAGGTGTTCCTGCCATGGGCATGGGGCTGAAATGAGGTGGTCTTTAAGGTCCCTTTAACCCAAACCCTTCCATGATTTACAGCTGCTTCATGAGAGATCAGTGAGGCTCTTATGGTGCACCATGGTGGAGTATAAGCATGAATAAAAGGCAAAATAAAATTATAGGAAAGTAATTTCTTAACTAGAACTGAAAAAATATTTTAATCAAATCATCCACGAGTGGGAATGGTCTCTTACAAGTCTGTAGAAGTCTTTTGAAATATTATTTCCTGTACACTCATGAGAGCAATCTGGTAAAAGGAAATGATGATTATGCACATAATTTAGGAAAGAGAAGAAAATCTTGGATATTTCAAGCAAAGCTGAAAGGTTTGTACTAGTCAATCATTATGAAAAGAGAAACTCCTGACTTTGCATTTATACGTTTACATGAAATCATTTTGTGGAATAATCAGTTTCTGATTCCAGACCCTTACCAGGAAAACTGGGAAACTTGCACCAAATGATGGCCTGATGTAGTCAAATTTTAGACTTATCTAAAGTTCACTTCAACAGCGCTTGGGTGGTAGAGCTTTTTACCCAGGTGTCTCCCAGTAGTGTAAGACTGGACAGGAAAATCTTCTCATGAAATATCCCAAGTACATGCAGAAAAATGAAACCCTGCCTACGTTCTGATTGCTTTTTATGGTTTGTGATGTGAAATGAGGCTTTTAGCAAAGAAACCATCCATGAATTTTAAAGGGATAGGGAGCCAACTCTACTGATCCTTTATTCCCAGGTCCTCTATGCTCGGTGCTGTCCCCTTTTATGTTTGGCTCACACTGTAGGAACAGCTTCTGGAATATTTTATTTTATTAAGATTTCAGTGATTTAAATTAAATATGTTACACATCAGGTTATCACGTGAACAAAAAGTGAAGCAACCCCATGAAAGCTGCAAAAGTACCACCTATATGCAAGAAATTGTTTCCATAATGGGAAATATTAGGGATATAAAAAAACCCTAAAACCGGAAGGCTATAGTGGTTTAAGTTAAATAAATCTAAGTTTATCTGCTGCTACAACTACATCTCCCAGTCATTAAATTTCAATGAGATGTTTGAGATTGTAAATCCATCCTTCCTTGTGTCAGTCCTGTGAGAGAAGCAGCCTTGGGAGACTCAGGCAGGACCAAAGGGACTCAGCACTGCAGGGAGCCTGGATCCTGTTCTCCAGAGGTCACCTCCTTACCCCAAACATATGCATGCTTTCCTTGAGCAAATTTTGTTGATGTCTGTTTGCTAAACAAATGTTGTCCTAAACACACAAACTGTTGCATGGTTTCAAAGAAAAACCAGTTTGGTACTGATGATTCACTCCCTGAGGCTCTGCCCAGGCAGAGTGATTCCCTTCTGATTTTCTTTCTTTTTTCTTGTCTTTTTTTTTTTCTTTTTTTCTTTTTTTTTTTATTTCCCATGAAATTTCATTTCCTGGCAGTTGCAAGATTTCTGAGCTGTATTGTTTGCAGTGGGGACTCTCTCCTTTAGAGGCTTGTTGAAGTAGATTTAGTTGGTGGCTAGGTGTGTTGGAGACGTGGGTTTAAATTAAAGTTTTCCTTAACTTGGAGGTCAGTAATGAAAAAAAATGCAGTCTGAGTCTGAAAGGTTGGATCTTGTTTTGGGTGTGGGTTAATTGAGGGCCCTTGTGCTCTGCACGGGGGAACTGAGGGCTTGGAATCTTGGAAAAAGGCCTGGTTGGATGGAATTCTGAGCAACCTGGTCTGGTGGAAAGTGTCCCTGCTCATGATAGGGAGGTTGGAATGAGATAAGATTTAAGGCCCTTTCCAGAAGTTCTGTTTTGTTTCCAGTCCAAAGGCATTTTGGGATGATGTAAATTGCTGTAAAAGGAAATTCATTCCATAGTTCTGCTCTTGGATCCTACTGCAAAGTTCAGGATTGTGTGAGGGCTTTGCATCTGCATCTGAGCTTTGGGTATTGTTGTTCCAGCAAGGCACTGACAGGGAATGCTGTCACTTTTTGGGTAGAAGCTTATCACAGGGATATTCTCCCTGCTGCTTTTTCTCATCTTTGGTATCCTTTTGGGAAATAAAGCAGTTTTCCAGTGACACAATTTCTAGAGGAACTAAGGCAACAGAGAAAATCTTGGTGTCCTGACACCACATTTTGGATTATTTTTGACTTTTTTTTTCCCCTCTCCATCTCTGAAATTGCTAATAACAGATGCTTGAATTCTAGTCAAGTGAAAAATTCCAATTGATTTCAAAAGAAGTTGGATTGGATCCTAGCATCAGTTTGGCACCTATGCAAATACAAACATATGCAAGGGCCTTACTTTCAACGGCGCTCCAAAACAATATTAAAAGCCCAAAAGAACTGCAAAAATTTTGAAATTACCAATTTAGAAGAAAAATCTATGAAATTTCAGACAGGAAAGGTAAGGCATTGATAACAGTTTTGAACAAAAATTTGAATAAAGGCCATGTTGTCTCTCATGGAATTGCATTTGAACTCAACATTCTACTTTCTTGTGAGTTTTATGTTCAGGAGTCCTTGGTTCTGAAGGCACCACACTTTGGCTCAGGGCTCCCATGTAGATGTTTGATTTGGGTTTACTCTTGAGGTGTTCTGTTCTAGCTGGGCTCAAGCATATGGTTTGATTTTCAAGTGAAGTGACACCACTTCTTACATATGCACATTACTCATTCCCTATGCAAGTTCAATAAAATCATGGCTTTTTTTTTTTTTTTTTTTTTTTTTTTTAAAGCTGACAAAGAAGTCATACTTAAAAACCAATCTAGGAAATTACTTCATTGTCAAAATTATTTCCTCTGATCATTTCCATGCTTTAATTTTTATATTATTCTTACTGTAGCTGTGGTGGTGGACTTTCACCACTGGAATGAAAGGGAAAATGACATCATAGTAAAATGTCATGTTTTTTCAGCTCTTAAATGGCTGAACTACAATTAATCAAAATTGGTGTGATTTTTATGAAGTGATATGACCAATAATTTAGGATTTTAATTGCTACATGAAAAGTCTTATTTTTTTAAAGGAATAAACATTTAGGAATACTTTTTTTTTTTTAAATAAGAGCAGCAAGAATTTAATATTATCACATGATCCCAACATCAAATATTGCCTGTATGGTGTGAAACGGTGAATGCAATGTTGTTAAAAGATGTCTACATTTTTTTCCTCTGTCTGGGAGGGTGATGTGCAAAACTCTCTGCAAAAGATAGCTTGTTTGATGTGAAGTTGCACTGAGCAGTGTATGGGATGGCAGCCTGCCAATTAGTGACCCATTTTCTAGAAACCGAGTTTGAGGCTGTGCCAACCAGTCACATACATCTTATCTTCAGCATCGTAGTGCAGCCTCGTAATTCGTGCAAAATTATGTTTGACGTTAAATTATAAACCCTTAGTGTAATAATAAAAAAAAATAAATAACCCTAAAAGCAAATTAAAAATTATGTTTTCACTGGAGCAGGTTATAAGCCCACTAGAAATGCGATATGTAGCCATCAGTCTATGGGCAAAATTCCATTTCTCAAGCGTTGCTTTTTTTTTTCTCCCTCTATACCTAGCAAAAAAAGCTGCAATTCAGAAAATTAAGTTTGGCTAGTGCAAAGAGGTTTGCTTTTTGGTTTTTTTTTTTTTTTTTTTTTTTTTTTTTTTTTTTTTAAATTTGAGGTGATGGATAAGGCTCTTTTTTTACTTAAAAAAAAAAGTCACATGTGGTGCAGGGGGGCTATCTCTGCTACATCCTTACCTATCACAAAAGCTTTTAATCCAAAATCACTTAAAAAGTGACTTTTACTTTCTTTACAGAGCAGACTTCATTTTATGCTTGCACTTCGAAGATTTCTTAGCACCTCTAAGTTCATACTTATCACCATTTTCTCACAAAGCTACTGAGGTGTTCATGTTTATTTATAAAGGGCTGAAAAGACCTTATTCACTTTTAATTCGTTCTTAAATTAATTTGTTTTTAAATTGTTTCTTTGTGTGACCGTAAAGGACATATTGTGTTAACACCAAGGTTCAGAGTTCATCCATTTGAATGCCCCAGCTTGGTCCATTGCAGCCTTCTCCTTGCCTGGTGGTGCCCATCATTCCCAAATAAAGGCTGGGATAAGCTCCATTCTTTGGGGACAGGCAAGGGACATGCAGATTTCCATGGCACTGGTGCTCTTGAGCCTCCATGAGGTGGCAGGCCCCTCTTCTCTGCACCCAAGATGAGACCTCAAAATCATTGCCAGGTGACTCCAAACAGTGCTTACACATCTTCTAGTGCCAAATTAATTCCAGCAATGGAAATTAATTTCCTAGCGTGTTTTGGGAAGGAAGAGGTGAATTAATCACTGTGGACACCACTGACACCCTCCAAAGCCTACAGTTAGTCCTGGGCTCAGATTAGCATGAAACCAGTTGTAATTGGGTTCCGCTCCTTTATCATTCAAGAGCTCTTTTACATGACAACAGGATACTCACATCTCCAAGGGATACCTTTGGCACTTCCACCGCTTTCATTTCTTTGCACACCCCTGTTCATTACTGAGATCTTGGAACCGAAGCAGGACGTGGGGAGGTCTGTCTGTCTGCTTTATTTCACCTAAGCAAACTCTGCACTCCCTCGTTGGCACAGGAAGCATTTACAAAAGTTGTTTAAAGAGCAATTGCTCTTCTTCGCAGGGGATGCCAGTCTTTGCTCGGAATTTAAATCAGGTTTGTGCCTCAGAAGGGGAATGTGAGGCTTCTGAGCTGTGTTTATGAGCCCAGTGCTGTTGATGGGCCTCAGGGAAGGAGCTCTCATCGGGCTGGCTTGTGTGTTTAGGCAACTCTGTAGCCCCATGTTGCTCTTCACCATTAAAATTGTGAGCAGAAGACAGAATTAGGAGGCTTAAAAATGCATAATGTAAATAAGCTCTGAATGCTGTCAAGTAGATGTAGTTGTATTGTTGAAAGTGGAGATCCTAGAGCCATACTGGTGTAGAAAGTGGGCCCTGTGTCTATGGCAAAAAAGATTTAACTCAGATTGCAGGTCCACAAGTGGGGGCTTATTTTTGTTGCTGCCTGTATGTTTCCTGCGTGTTTTGCTATGAAGTCTCATTCTCTTTATCTGTCTTGACAGATGGAATCAGTAAATGTTGCATTATCAAGTTTTATCTAAAAATGTCTCCCATTGATAGCACATTTATATCGTGTCATAATAGCTCTTTGTACCAAAGCAAGGAGAGCTGGGAAAATCCTAACTAGTGAGTAAGCTTGCATTTTTAAAGTAGTAAAAAAGTTCTTTGTTCTACAGCATCCTATTTTTAGAGGGAACTTAATTAAAGTGAGTTAGGAATTTTGAAATCTGGAATAGGAAAAATTGGGTCATTATTAATTATTATGTATATAATAAATCCAGGGGCTGTGGTCTTTTTTTCTTCACAATGCACGTATGTCTTCTCCTTCCTCACAGGCATTTTTCATTACCAGAGGAATCAGCTTCCCTTCTCCAAGGCCCTGGCTTAGCAACTTGCTGAGCTGAGAATCGAGCTGTAAGCACACAAGGAGGACTTTTTTGGGGGGGTTCACTCCAGACGTTGTCAAGGGCATTTCTGTGCTGAATTACACATAGCACCCTGTCAAAACCCGGTTTCTCTAATGCATCTCTGCAGCCGCATTTCCTCCTCCCAGTCCTTCAACACCTTCTCCCTCTCACCTGCTTCCTGTCAGTCTGCAGTCAAGGAATGCAGGTTTCTGTAAATGGGAAGGTGAAGCTCTTGGGGCCACAGGGAGTAATAATATCCCCAGCTTATATTATTTTCTAGTGGAGTTCATATCCCCTAATCAATATAATTCATGTTGGTGTTCTCTCCCCTTTTTCTTCCTCTGACTCTTTTTCAGAGTCAGCATTCCTCTTGTCAACTGATTTTTCTTTCCTGTTTTTTTTCTCCCCATCACCCCCAGCTCCTGAGCTCCCTTGTCACCTCTCCCACTTGGACCCTTTCACGTAGATACTTGAGATATACTCACCCATTGTGAGTTCCCATCTGCCAAATCAGCACCTCTGCTGCTGCTACACGTGTACAACACTGTGCTCTGGAGCTCGTCAGGACAGATGTGGCCTCTTGTCACCTGGGCCTTCCTTTGCTTCTGAATCCCTGGGGAAGAAAGTGCCCAGGTGAAGCAATGCAGAATTCCCTCCATGCAAACAGCTCATCTGCAATTCCTGGGCTTGGAGTAGCAAATAGGATCTTTTCCAACCTGTACCATGATTTCCTGTGTGAGCCAAAACCACTGGAGAAAGTTGAATTACTTTTTTTAATAAATAGTTTCTAACAAAAAAATGGAACTGTCTTTCTGCCTACTGTTTTTAGTGCAGTTTTAAAAGCTCTCAAGGTTTTATTGCATCATCTTTTGAGAAATGAAGAAACACTGGGACATCAGTGGTTTTTCTCCTCCCTTCTCTCAAACTTGTCTGTACATTTCAGTTGGAGTTCAGAACTGTTGGAGCTCTCCACAAAGATTTTCTAAATAATTTGTTCTAACTATGCCATATTGGTAAGAGATTCTTTTGGTTTTACAGGCATTGCTAAACTGCCAGGGCTGCACTGGTTTGTGCTATTCAATATCTGTTTTTACCCTCATAATTCTTGGATTATTCCCTGTGACATCCTGTCAAATCTCTTCAGTTTGGACTCTTGTAAATGATGCCCCTTGGGTTTCTCTGAGTGCCTACAAACAGACAGGAAATGTTCAGCAGTGATTAAAGCCCATCAATATACTCTGTCAAGTAGCTGCTGTATTTAAAATCATAGGTGGACAGATCTTAGCAATGGAAAAATTGGAGAGGTAAAGTAATTATGATGTTTATTTCTAGGCTACATGAGAGGACACAAATACCTATACACATGTACCTATATATTTCTGAAAAAAATGCACCTAAAAGACTGAAAAAATAAAATTAAGACCAAGTAACTCACAATCTATTTTTTGCCTCATAAACCTCTAGTTAATTTTAATTGTAGCTATTAATTACTATATGAATACCAAAGTGTAAAAATAAACATGAAAAGAAAGAAAATGAAGATTTACTGCAGCCTAACATTATCTTTTCTCACTTGAATATTTGTTTTTCCATATGTGATGTGCAGTTGGAATGGAATAACATGTAGATAGGTTATTGTTATTATTATCAATTTCCAGGGTAATTCTTTCCTAGGCCAAAATTTCTCTGTGGCAAATGTCAGTTTTGAGCTGCTGATCTCAGGCTCCAAATTTGTACCTGATAGACCCAGAGAAAAGACTTTTAATCTTCTCTTACACAGAAACAGAACGAGTTCTTCTAAAATTACGAATGGAGATCAGCTAAGTGTTGAGGGGAAAATGGGAAAAAAAAAAAAAAGAAAAGGTTGTTTTTCTCTCCAAACCCTGCATAAATCTCTTTATAAATCCAGTCCTGAAGGTCATGCTTTGCACATGCAATAACACCCTCTCTGTATAATTTTTTACAGCCCATCAACAGATAGATATGTTGCCCACTCTAAGGAAGTGTGTTGATTTAAGAATTTTGGTGTTGTGGTGAAAGATTTTCAAGGGAGAGACACGGCCATATCTCTTGTTCACTTGCCTCTGCTTTTGGATCAAGAGGGTGCAGCTTATTTTGAAGAACCCCAAACTTTGCTTTGAATAGCCTGTCCAGCAATGAGTTAGCCCCAGCTCTGCCCCTAGTTAGGTTTTTTTTCTCACTTTGGAGGTTTTAAACATGAATGGAAAGATGGTAGAAAGGTAAATCATGTTGTATTTCAGGTTTTTAGGGCCTTCTGCAGCAGCCCTTTCCAACAATTTGTGTCATCTCTGTGCTGGAGTGTGAAGCCAACTCTGTGTTTGGGGCTGTTCATTAATTCAGCTACAGAACCCCAAATTTTCAAACTGCTCTTGGAGGTGTTCATCTTTTCAGAAAGGAGGTGGCTAAGACGACAAAACCCAAGTGATTGTACCCAAATTTTAAAACTGGAGCTAAATTTCAAGAGTTATTAAATTCAAGGGGTGTGACTTCAGGTGCTGGTTTATTTTAGATAGTGGCTGACAACAGACAAGATTTAGATCACTCAGACTCCCAAACTTTGGGATCAGGGCTCAGATTTGGTTAGGAATTTGTACCTCTCTCTTTTCTTGGTGCATTACACATGCATAAACCCTCTGTCTTTTACTAAGGCCTTAAATACCTGCTGCAGACATTCCTTGCTGCCTTTAGACACCAATATTCAGCCTATTACTCCCATCTAGACTTCACAGAGACTGCTTAGATATATTTAATTAAAATGATAGACTAGAGTTCAACCAAGAAGTGTTGAGGTAATTCCATAAGGCAAGAAATAAGATTAAAATCCAGAAGGGACTCCCCCCCTCCCTTTCCCATTTCTCCAGAATTACCATCAGCCATGAGATTATCTCCAAGGTTTCCTGGAGATGCATAAACCCAAAGCATGCCAGGAACATCTACCCTTGAATGGAATGATCCATCACTCATTCAAACAAACAAAACCCCTTCTGAGCCTAATATCCTTAGTGTCATCGTTAATTATAATATGCAATCATAATCATTTTGGAGGTAGACCTGGGGTTAATTTGGCCAATCAACTGCTGATCATTAACAGGGGCCTATTGGAGTGTATGAAAACGTTCCCCTGTCGTTCCTACATGTATGACGGAAGTAATACATTGTGTTCTTTTTTCCTACAGGCTGTGTGCCAAAGTATTAGTTTTCCCAATTCACAATTACTGGATACTTTTAGCTCTTATCGTTTTTTTGTGAACAGGTGGATAGGAAATAGTTTTGGCATAAAGTAAACAGGGAGAGGTGCTGCAAGGGGTTGTCTCTGTTTTGAAGGCTTGTTGCCAGCCTTTAATTTATTTATTTATTTATTTTAATCTTTCCAGTTTTCTTTTTATAGCAGGCTTTGAAATAATATGCAGGTTTGTTTTGTTGGAAGTACGAAGAAGGAGTCTTTTGTGGCATTCAGTTGTGTCACTCTCCTTCTACCTGCTCTGACATAGTGCTGCTCCTCAGGACCTTTGCTTCATCTGACTGGTAAAAACTGATCGTAGCAAAACCCCAGAAGTAGAAAAAGACGTGTCAAAATCTTCAATCTCTTTTTTTGTGTCTGAGCATCCACATACCATTTAGGGCCTGCTACCATATGTATGTGCTGGTATACCTGTAAAATGGAGGGGGATGTTTATTTAAAAATATAAATAAATACAAAATATTTTTCTGTTTCACAACACCACAGAACACACAGTTGCAAAGGCAACAGTTTAAAATTATGAAACTTTGAAATATTCCTCTGGTATTTGAGTGGCTAGGCCTGTAGGATGCACCTTAATTGAATTAATTGTGTGTCCTGAGGTTTGATAGCCTTTAGTGAAATCATAAAGTAAGTTTGTATATGATGTTATAAATGAAAACAAGTGGATCTAAGAGGTTTAATAAATTAATAAGTGGTGGCTAAAATGACTTTAATAAAAGAGCTGATTCTCAGAGAGCAGGAGGCTGAATAAAATTCGATGTCTACTGCAAACATCTCTTTTCCTGTGTCTAAAGAAGGATTTCCCAAATCAGGGCTGCCAATCACACATTATGTTTTAACTGCAGTGAATTGAGCTGGTTCAAAGGAACAGAAGGAAAAAAAAAATATATGAATGATCATATCAATTTCTTCTCTTCTCTGTTTCAGGATTATTGTCTGGGAAAAGGGATGCTGTATCTGAAAGGGAGCAAGGTAACAGCATGGTGAAAGGCAGAAAAAAGCTTTAGTCAGAGGATATTTTGATTTTTTTAAAAAAACCTTTTTACCCATGTACTAGTGCCGAGGAAACATGAATGGGCACAAACGTCTATTTTTAATGAAAGAAAAAGAGTTGATTCACTCTGAGGCAGCAGTAATGTAACTTATTTTATAACAGCAAGAGCCAAGCATATGGTATTCATCATTAGCAGTAGCAACAGAAGCCGTTTCTGCGGGGCCGTGGCTGCACAGCCCCGCTCCAGCGGCGAGCCCTGCCTCGCTGGGCTCCCCCTTCCTCTGGCAGCCCTGCCCTCCTACTGATGCCTCTTTGGGGCTTGCCTAAAAGCAGAGGGCAGACAAGATAGGAGAATAAAAGTGGATATATTTATTGAAGGGCCTTCAGGTACATTAAGCCTCCCCGAGGGGCTGCATCCAAAAATGGGCGATGGGTCGCGACTTTTTCACGCTTTTATAAGGTTTGGTCCAATTCCGTATTGGGGGTTCATCTTCCAATTACATCTTTAGGTAAAAAAGTACCCCCAGTTTTCTCCTCCCCCAACTCACTTTTGTGAGCCTAAGACAGAGAGTTGTCCTTGATTCCCAGGCCTAGAGAGGAATTGTTTTATCTAATAAAAAATGTGTGAAGACAGTAGCTGATGCCTGAAGTTTTAGCTTTCACGTTTTTCAGATTCTGTGCTGCCTAGGGGTGCAGTTCTGAGCCTCAAGTGCCAGTAAGCTCTCTTCACAGAGCAGGTAAATAAATCCTTTTACTGCTGCGGACCAAGGACAACTTTCAGGCCCAAAAGTACAAAGATGGCTGGAGGGAGGAACAAGAAGGATGGGACCTCACAGCCTGCAGCTGGAATTGGACTATTAAACCCCAATATGCAAATGAACCAAAACTTATAAAAGCATAAGACCTTGTGATTGGCAGCCATTTTGTGACCATTTTGGGTCCATTTTGTGACTTTTTTTGGGTCCACCTTGGGTGTTGCTCTGGTCAGGCTCTTGTCCTGCCCAAGGTGGATCCTAGAGGCCTTTCAATAAATACCTGCACTAAAAACCTGCAGGATTAAAATACATTAAAAATATAAAAGCTAAAATCCTGCTGCACTGCTAGCAGTGCCCCTGGCCCCAGCATGTCATCAAAGATTCCAACCCCATCAGCTGCTCTTGTATTTGTGGCCTTCTTAGTGAAACCAGCTCTATAATTAATGGTGTTTTACCTTTGTTTGCCCCTGTTTCATGCTACTGATTGTGAGCTGTATTCATCTACGGGGCTATCAGGTCTGTCTGAAGAAACACTATGTGACAAGAAGAGGTTTTTATTTATTTTTCCCACCTCCTCTCTTAGCAATTGGCTGGGCAGCTTGGAGATGTGAATCAAAGCTGGAGCTGTCAGCGAGCAGCTTTTAAAATGTCCTTACCATTCCCCATTATCATTATGCTTACACACTACACCAGCAGCTAAGCTTTGGCTTGATAGTCACAGCCATCATCTCTATTCCTCTATAGCTTTCAAAATGTTCCTCTAAAACAGAAATTCCTGGCAATGCATCAGCATGGAGACAAATGTTTAATATCCATGTTACTGATGGTAAAGCTGAGACACAGCTTGTTCTAAGTGGCCAAACCCAAGTGTGGTATGCAGTGAGAGGACCCCTGTGAGAGAGCAGCCCTGCTAGGTCCCTGTCACCCCATCCCTTGCAACTAAAACAGCCCAAATCTTACCTCTGCTGACACCTCAGTTCACTCATCAGTGACCTTGGGTGTGCTCTCAGCAGCGACTGTGGTGCTGAGTTAAATTCCTCTAGAGATGAGAGGAGGTTTATACAGCTATTTGTGTTCAGATATCAAGTTGGATGTCAAACTTTTTGCTGCCTTACATTCGAATTTGGAGTGGGAAAAAGTTGAGCTCTGAGTGATTGGAGATTAAATGCATGTAAATTATTTATAAAAGACTAGAATTGCTAAACTTGCATGTAAACTACAAAAAATATGTGCTGAGGCCCTGGCACAGAGTTCCCAGAGAAGCTGTGGCTGCTTCATCCCTGGAAGTGTCCAAGGCCAGCCTGAACAGGGCTTGGAGCAGCCTGGGATAGTGGAAGGTGTCCCTGCCCATGGCAGGGGGTGGAATTAGATGAGCTTTAGGATTCCTTCTAATCCAACCTATTCAATGATTTCATAATCAATTGTAACCTTTATTACCTATTAACATTCTCCTTCACAACTTTTATTCTTGCGAAAACTCACTTATTCCTCAACATCAAGCTCTCTTTTTGTTCATTTCTGTATTCATTTACACTGAGAGCAATGAATCCAACCACAGGCTGGCCTGTGAGCACTCTATTGTTGTTGTCCTCAAAATTCCAATTCAGTTTGTACTTTGTTTTTACAAAATCCCATGATATTGCATAAAACATTGTTATGTCATGCTGTTACTAGATTGTGTCGAATCAGGATAATAATTGGAGGCTACCATTCATCTCAGAATGCTTTAATTAGTGGATTTCTTTATCTGTCCTAGATTACTAACAAATTCCTCCTTGAAACTAGAAAAGTATAGAGGGCCTCATTAGTTCTGTCTCTGTATTGCACTTTAGCACTGCTGGAAATATAAATTTGTGATTGAAATGTGAGTTTTGTTTTCAGTACATTTGTGTTCTAATCTCCCTCTTGCTCTGCCATCCCCCAGTTTTCCATATGAAGCACAATGCTTCTATCTTTCCTTTTCTGTTAAAGGCTGGTTTGTAATGATGGTAGGATTTTGTGAATACTAATACAGGTATTTGTATTCTCTACAGGGAAGGCAACATCAGTTCTGGTCTGTAAATATGTACAACAGTTTATGACTTTTATGAAATATTGGAGGAATGCAGAGATGAGAAGTTTAGTAGTATGGTAAGAAAGCCAAAATCCAAACAATGCTTCAAAGACTTTTAAAATAAATCTTTATGTTGGTAATGACAAAACTGAAGTAGTGTTATTTGAGACAGATTTTTCCATTGAGTGGCAATTTCAAAAGCACAATTATATTCATATTTGGCCAAAATGCTGTCCTATCTAAGGCCACCTAGATGCAGAGCAAGCTGAACTGATGTACCAGCCTCTGTCCAGAGCTGAGAGACCTCTGTTGCTTCCAAGGAAGATTCCCTTCTCCCATGCAAGCTTATAGAAGAGCTGATGGTTTATTCCATAGTAAAAAAACCTCTCAGGTATTCTGAGATGAAAAAAAGTCTGTATTTCTGCTTTGGACCATTTTGCTCACCAAAATTTGGGCATCTGCTTGGCTGAGGCAAACCATTAGCCCTTGTTTGATACCAAAGCCTGAAAGTCATTAATGCAACAAATTAATAGTTTAGGGCAAAAATTATGTGGTTTTTTTTTTTTTTTTTATGGTAGGTTATTTCTTCTTTGATCCCTTTGAAATTCTTCCAATCCTTGTAAATATTTGTGAGAAAACTGAACTGACTCAAGTTTTTACTTGAAAAGGAAGATGTTATGGGTCCAGCCTCTGTGATCAGGTGATGCTGAATGCCCATCTAGGACAACCCTTGTCCTGTGAGCCACCAAAAAAGGTAGTAACTTTTTCCTGTCAGCCCCAGAGCCTGCAGAAAAGCAGAAGCAATTAAAATAATCAACGAAATTGGAACATGGAAAAAAAATGGGGAAAAATGTGGGCAGAAGAGGAATTTCCCTTGCAATTCTAAGGATTTCCATCCTTACATGCACCTCTTGGGGAGGGGAAGAGGAGGGTGGTTGGAGCAGGTGGCTCTGCTCTGCCCTTTTATTCCCTGAGGAGGAAGGGATGCAGCATCCTGGACCTTCAGGCTGGTGGCTGTGATGGGATGGTCTGAGCACTTCAGAGATTTGGTCGGAGCAGGCAAATTTTTACCAGTTTCTGTTGCCAAGCTGCACACCACAAATGTGTCTGTAAGCCCTGAGAAATATGACTGCAGCTTTGTTTATAAGTGGCATAAAAACAACAGAGACAGACAGTCAACCATCTTTTATAAATTATAATTTTAAACTGAAAACATTATTTGAGGTCAAGGCTGCTGCTCTGATTTCCAGGAATTTTTTTTTTTTTTAATTCCCTGATTTTTACCTCTTCCTCCTTCATGCACTTTTATGCATGTTCAAGTATTCAAAGCAGAAAAAAATGAGAATAAGGAGTACTATTCTTGGAGGGTAAAATATGAGGATTTCAAATTAAATTGCGTGGTATTTTAGCTCTTTGAGCAATTTCATGTTTTCCTGAGGTAAAAGGTGTGTAGCCTTTCAGATTTTGTTGTATTTTGGGACTTCAGCTGTGGACATGTTTGTGGGCAGCCAAAATGGCCTTTGCAGCACATTGGGGAGCACAGATTTTAAATCAGTTGTTTAAATTAAAAAAAAAAAATCCCTAACAATAATTCCACTACTGCTGTAAAATTCTCCCAAAGTGAAAGGTGTAGTGCTTGCATCACTGATATTGGTAGTAGATACAGGAATTTGTATGAACTTCAACTAATTAATCTCAACTGTTTATTTAAATTGAACAATATTTGCTTTTGTTGTTTGTCATGCAGATGTCCTCCCTTTAGGTTTGTTTTTTTTTTCCCTTCTTTTTAAGCTTTTAAGGCTTTTTATTGTTGCCTAATCCCTTTAAATGTACCGTATATCACATTTATGAAATGTATGGGTACCAGAGAGAAGCAGACAACTTTGTTTTTAAACAAAGACCCCAGGATAAGGGGCAATGTTTTTCCCCTCACAGGTGATGGAGTACGTACAAAGAATGCAGCGGATAATGGCAGTCCTGTCCTCTGAACAGATGGTGATGGTCCTGTTGCTAGGATAAGGCCTGAAGAATTTAGTTTTTAATTCCACATTATTTGCCTCAGTGCCATGAATATCCCTAGGTTTCCTCAGGCAAAAATACAACAAATACACAGAAAGAGAAAGAGAAGTGACATGCGGATAGAAAGGGAGACAGAGCACGGGAAAGGACTGGAGCCAGGTCAATAGAAGCTTTTGGGAAAATGTCTGCTCAGCTGTCTGCAATCACCTGGGTTTGAAAGGCAGGCAGGAAGGAAGATTGGTTTGGCATGAGAACGAGGCCTTTGATGCTTTAGATACCACAGAGAAAAATACGCATTTCTTCCCATTAGAAGTCTGTTGACTTTCCTAATTAAGATAAACATGTTTCTGAAGAAGTTAGCTCTCACAGTACTACATTTGTAAAAACAACCATGCTTTTAAAATATATACACAGACAAGGACGTGTGCCAAGAACTAGTGCTGGTGTGGTCTTACAAATCACTTTACAGGAATATTTTTAAATCATTGCTTTATTTAAAAGTGAGCGGATTTCATTCCCTCCAGTCAATTAAATATCTAATTTCAACTCAAGTAGATAATAACCAAAGTATTTTTATATAAATGAATGAACAGTTAGAAAACTGTTAAACACACAGCCCTCAAGCATGAAAAATATATTCGTTTAACTATTTTATTCTTTTATGACTAATTTACTACAGAGATTTTTGCACTTACATCATTTTCAGTTTTGGCACTGGGGGAAAGAAATCTTATTTAAAAAAATTAATTCAGATTGAAATTCTCAGGGATCCCTGTGCCACCTGAATTATTCCATCAACCATATTAAGGGTGTGGTGGATGGGGCTGGTGAAGTTGTGATTTTTCCACAATGGCAGTTCTGAGGAAAAAAAAGAGAACTGTGAAAACTTCCAGTAGACCAGTTCCCACAACAAAGCACGTGTTAAATGTCAAAAAACATCTTGAATTTATGAAAGGACACAGTGCCTGTAAAATGTACAATACTTGAGCTTTGGGGATTAATTGCAATATTTTCCCCTTTCTAGGTGCCTGCACAAGTGATTTAAAGGAACCCCATATCAGATGCTCTGGGATTGGTGAGTGTCTGGTTCAAATTGTTGATTTTTCCTCCCTAGTGATTCTGGTAATTGGGATGTGATCCACGCCATCCTCGTCACCATTTATCACACAACAATGTAGTGAGAAGAAAATTACATGATGCAAACATCTCATATTTTGTGCTAAAAATAAGTTGAGGAAAATTTAGATTAGATTATATGGGTGAGAAGATGCTCTGTCTACCAAAATTCATTGTATATGTAATTTATATGTGTGTATTTATGAATATAAATAATTCATATTTTATCCTCAAAAATAGACAGAATTTTATCAATAATGGGGTGTTATGTTTCAGGAAGAGTTTCAAAACCAGCTCATTTGGAACAGAAACTTTTCCTGGTCTTCAAGCAGTTTCTGTTTTCAATATATACAGAAATATTAGGTAAAATAAAATGTATCAAAATTTATTGATATTCAGTTCTCTGGGTATCACATTGTCTTGGAACCTAATAATCACCAAACAGACAAGAAAATAATCACTAACACACTCTCACCAATATATTCTATTTCAAAGCACTCCTTTATTTTTACCTCAATTTTTGGTGAAATTAGTGATTGGTTCATAGGATTCCTTCTCCCTCATCTTCATCATCTTGAAGAATATTCAGTCATTTTCTTGAATATTTGATTTCTTTCTTAGCACCTCTAGATGTTACCTGGCTGTTCTCTATTCTTGCTTTTTCAGGGCATAGTAACTTTTTCTACCACATTCAGAGGATTAATAGATATTTGCTTAATATTCGATGTTCATCAGAGGGCTGTCTTGGGTGCAGATGACATCTGACCACCTGAGGGACACAACTCCAACCTCTACGTGTCCTGGTGAGGCTGCTGAGGAGATGCATTTTTCAATTTATTGTGCAAAATGGTGAGGTGAATTTGGTTCACAGCCCCTCGTGTGTAAATAAATCAAAATACTTCTGGAACTTGATGGCAGATGAAAGAAACCATTTCCGTCGGAGAGCGGGAGGAGCGGTTTCCCATGCCGTGTGCTTCGGGATACACACAGAAGCCTTTGTGGCTCATCTTGTTTATCCTTCGTATTCTAAGCAGGAGCCAGACACATGCCTTAAAATGGGATAATGTGTCACTTCTGACATTGCTCTTTTTCTGGAGTTTGTGTTCTTTCCTTAAATGCTGGCTGTTCTTTTAGAAGCCCGTTGTGAGGAAAGATGTGTGTGCTATTCTTCTCGATTCCTGGCTCATAAAGTATCATACTCTGTGATCTTTTTAGGTTGCTAGAATGGAATCCAGATTAGAAAATGTTTTATGTTTTAGGCTCATTACAATGGTACATGAATTTCCTTAAAAACTGAGTTTTCCTTGCTTTCTAATCTTAGACTATTTTTTCTGATACAAAAGTAAAAGGTGCCAGTGGCACAGCTACCTCATGTAATGAAACACATAGATTTCTTTTCTTATTTTATTTCTCGCATTCATCATTCATATTTAATGCCACAGGCATTTGACTTCTTAATTCCCTATATTGAATTGAAGAGGCACGCACAGCATGCACTCCAGTTTAATGACTTGTAATTCTTCTTCATTGATGACACACTTTTTCACCTGGAGAACTTGTGGTGCCAAACTTCCTCTCACATGTGTGATGCAGTCAGTATCCTTAACAAGGTGGTGATGGCTGGAGAGTGGAATGACTGGAAAGTGTAAGGTCCTAACCTTAAATGCCTCTTGGACTGAGAGAACATTGGCCTAAGGGTTTTTCTGGTGATATATATGTGTATATATATATATATTTTTTTTCTATAATTGAACCTCAGTTGCTGACTTCTCTCCTGCTGGCTCTAGGACATTCCTCTTTGTTTATTCCTTCTCTTTTTGTGAGCCAAATTTCGAGTAATGCACAACTTTCCCACCATAAGCTAATTAGCATTAATCTACTGAGTAGATTTGCCAATAATATTTCCAACAAAAAGGTTTCGTAGACTTCAGCAGGACTAGAGATCATATGAATGATAAATTACAGTGTCTGACGTCAGTATTTTGGACTAATATATGATGGTCTAAGCACTATCCTGAATGTTATTGTTTATTTACAGACGTCTCATAGGACTGTCATAGTTAGGGTTAGTTACTTGTAAAAGCTTAAGATTTTGGAATAAAATATTCCATAGAACTACAAAGCATTCAGGCCATTATAAGAACGTTGCACCTTTCCAGGTTTTCAAAGCACTTTAGAAGCATTTGCCAACCCTCGTAACACTGAAACATGGGAAGTCTTATCTTTTATTGATTTCCCAAGTGGATGAACTGAGACATTGAAGAGTTCTGGTTTGCTAAGTGTGAGCACTCTGATAGCCAAATGCAATGTCTGAAGGAAAACAAAAAATGACACTGAATTTCCCCTCAAACTATTACAAGGAAACCTTTTGGAGAGCTTCCCTCAGGAAAACAGAGGGAAAGAGACAGAGGGGAAGTTGCCTGGTTATTCAGGCAGAGCACTCTTGAATAGGAACAGGAGGATGTGGAAGGATTCTGCAATTAAAGTCATCTCCAGAATAGAGGAACATCTTTCATTCAGAACTTGTTCAAGGCGTGTGTTCTTCACGAGGATAGCTGGGTGTGGATGGAAGGGGGAGAATATTTTTTTGGAAGAGGAGGGCTAGGTAGGAGAACAAGTCCAGTTTGGTTCCTTGTGTTCCAGGAACAGTTTCTGGTCCTTTTCAATCTAACATCAATTTTTCAGCAAGCTCCAAGAAGTGAAAGAAGTTATACTTGAGTGAATGCAGTGATCACAAGAAAATGAGTGTTATTCTGTTTATGAATGGTGATTTAACTGTAGTCTTAGTAATAGCCTTGAAGTTTTCCTTTGGAATATATCCTAAAGGATTAAAAATTAAATTATTGGTACATGTTGGAAAAGATCTTCAAACATTTCAGCATAGAAGTACAAAGCTTATGTCTGAGAGGGATTTCAGAGGTCATCTACTTCTAACTCTAACATTTGTCCCAAGGCAGGAGCAGCTCTACCTAAAATGTGCTTTGGTTGTCAGGTGTTTTTTTAGCCTTGGTAATTTTCCATTATTTTCATAACTTTCCAATAGTTCTCCCTTCCACCCCCCGCCCTTGAAGATCTTAATGTATTTAGTGTTCTGATTTCTCTTTAGCAGTTAGAAATGTCTCAGAAAGTGGTTATTAATAAATCATTAAAGGTTTGCATCTCATTTCATTTCCTTGCTGCTCCACTACTCTTTATTTCCAACCATAGTACAAAGTCATTTTGAAAACAGGAGGAATCTTTCACAACTGAGCCAAACCTAAATGATGGGGCAAACCCAGAGATTTTTTCCTTTACCTGGAATACTTTTTGTTATTCAAGTTATTTGCTTAGATTAAAGATTTCTTAGCCTGATCTTGTTTTATCTGGCATTGGTGAAGAAGAAATAATCTTGCATGCAAGGCTTTACAAGCTGCGTATCTTGAACATGGAGTCACTTCGCCAATAGGGCTTTCCTGGGAATAGGAAATAGCAAGGTTGAATATAAGGCTTGATAACTACAGATATTTTCAGTAGCACCAAAGGAGGTATGGGAAGTGATGAAAAAACTTATGAAAGGTAAACGGACTATAATTCATACTAAATATCTCCCCTTGTGCAGAAGCTCTTTTTAAATTACTCAGATAAATGAGCTCATTTATGGAATATTTTGTACTGCATGAACTTATATGGGCACCTGTCATGTATATATATTTTTAATACTGAACTCATAGAGATGGCTTAAAGTCCCCCTTGCCCTTTAGTAAATTTAAATCTCCCACAAAGCTGCTGTACAGTAGTCATAAAGAAACATTTATGGTTCAACATAATTTCCCTTCATTTCTTTTTCTCTTTCTTTGAAAAAAAAAAGGCAGTTTAAAAGTAATAAAGCACTTCCTTCTGTAAATCTTTGATCTTTTTTCTTCCTAAGGGAAGATTAATTTGTAAATATGCTAATGGATTTGTATAATATGAAACCTTCATAAGAAAAACTACATTAGTTCATATGAATGAACACATCTATCTTATTCAATTTATAAACTAATGGCTGAGAGCATCAACAATGCGTTCTGCTCAGTCTCGTGTCCAAAATCACTGTCTCTGATTCAAAGACAACACAAAATTTTGTGAAAAAAAATATAAGTTTGACCAATTATATTTTTCCCTATTTTTTTTTTTTTAAATTTGTTTGCAATAGTGAGATTTGCTGCTGCTCCAGCCAGGTGAGTACCCTGCTTTGAAGAAATCCCATGTGATGGGAGTTGCATTATGTGGATGTAATGCATGCAGCTGCATGCCTTCCTAATGAATCCAGCAGGGTTCTGAGCCTGTAAGCACAGTGATCCCTCAGACAGGCACCCTCAGAAGCTGAATGACAGCAAAGTGTTCATCCAGGTTGCTTACACAGCTGAGCAGTTGACCCTCACCAGTTCCTCACTGGGATAGTGATCCTGCCTCTTTCCCTCCAGCTGGAAGCCTGGGAGGACTTTGGCTCCACCACTGCAGGAGTTGGATGCAGTGATCCTTGTGGAGCCCTTCCAGCTCAGGATATTCTGTGCTGGAGTCTCTCCACTCCCCAGGCACTGTGGCTGCACTGGGCACAAAATGCCCTCTCTGCTCCACGTCAGGACGAGATGGGACATGGGCATGGAGTTCATGGGGGGATTCAACCCAATGAAGTGCAGCAAAAAGTGGGTCACTGGAAGGTTTTCATACTCTGTTTGTGTCCTGGGTGCCTCTAGGCAATGCAGACCTCCTTTCTCATTTCCCTTTTCTCCCTCCAATCCCACGTTTCACCTCTTCCCATGTTTTTGCCTTTATTTACTTAATTCTGGTGCCTAGCTCAGCAGCCATGGAGTTTTGCTCCAGCCCTGCCTGCCAGTGAGACAGGGGCTCACTGCCCTTCTCTATCTGTTCTGCACTTCCAGCCCCTGTCCTCTTCTGGGAAAATGGGGCTGGCAGTGGAGAACACACAGAGAGGCTGGGGCAGAACATTCTGTGTCCATCACTTTCTTTCCACTAAGGTCTCTTTACTATTTAATTTCCTCCCTGATCTTTTTCTCCTTGTATTCCTTTGCCTCTTTAACTTTCTGAACTAAACAATCCTAACAGAAACTTGACATTATTAAGTGAATGCAAAAATCAGAGTCTGTGTGTGTATTCAGAGGGGCTGTGCTCTATGACAGCGTGGACATGGCGTGGCATCCAGCCCACAGGGAAGTGCTGCTCTTGGCCATGGGCACATCCCTCTGTCTCTCCACAAGGAAGAAATCCATTTAATTTGGTTTCATTCCCTTCAATATCTGGCGTATTTTAAAATGAAAAGTTTGTTGGGAGGATTTAAATTGATTTTGAATTTAGCCCTAATTTTGATCCAATTTTGTTTGCAGAGCGGAGCTTAGCACCAGAGGAGTCTAAGTGGTGCCCTTGTACCTCTAAGCACCTCTAAGCTTTACACGGTGATTTTTCAGGCCTGGTTTATTAAGGTAAGCACAGATATGTTGAACTTCAAGCCAGCATAGCCAATGAAGGCTTGTTTGATGTGCTCGGGGTACTCAGCGCTGCCGTCGTTAGCAGCTTCTTTTCCCAAGGGCTGACAGATTTGTGTCCGGCTCCAGCTCATGGCTTTCATCCTGCTGCCATAAACAAAAGGTGTGCATTTCTTCAGGCGTGGAGCTTACCCAGACTCCTTCCCTCGTTTGATGCTATCGTGCTCTGGATAAGAATAGAATTGTAATGCGCACCTTGAGGCTGGAGAAAAGGAGCACAAGCAGGCAACCCACGGCCGATTCCTAATAGGGGTGGGTGGGAAGGAAGTGTCAAATGCTGCTCAGAATAGTTGAATATTATAAAAGGGTCTGGAAAGATCAGAAATAAGAGGGACTCAGATATATATTTTTTTCTCTTCCTTTTCTGTCCAGGAAATTCTTTCCAGGGTTTCTCAATAAGAGTAGGGATGGAGGGTGAGCAGAGTGAAACTGGTGGGAGAGACTCGCTGCTGTAATGAACAGAGCTGAGCCTGCAGTGCCAGGGAGTCTGTTCTCTTAAAAAAGAAAAGAAAAAAAAAAAAAAAAAGGCAGGGGGGTGGAGGGAGGTTTAGGCTTTTCTCTAGCAAAGTTTTCTCCCCAACAGTCAAAAATAATAGAAAGTAGACATAGAAGAGATCTGTTAATTGATCTTGTCCATATCTTGCCCAACACAGGGTTATTCCCTGCAGCATTTACTAGTGCTGAGTTCAGCTTTGTTTTTAAAACCTCCAGTGACAATCTCCCGAGGGAAGTGGTGAAAGCCTGACTCTACAGCCTGCTACATCTCCTTGTCGATCTGCTTTGCAGAGGGAGACTCTCACAAACCAGGAAATATTTTCTGACGTTCAGCCTACACCCTCACTTTTTTTTTTTCTTCATTTCTGTCTTATTAATTCTATTTATAATCCTCTGTATCATGCAAAATAATGTCCTTCCAGGAGCACATCACGAGTTCCAACATTAAAAGGTTATGTTCTCGAGAAAGAAGAGCTTTGCCTCGTGTTGATTCTTTCTCAACCAAAGTAAATGCATAATTTAATTCCCTGATCCATTGCTGGCTCAAAGGTGGCTGTTAAACAGCTGCAGGTAAAATTTTAGGTAAGCCTCTAAACTCAAGATATTCTGCATGAAAAGAGCCAATAAATCAATAGGATGAATCCTTAGCACTTTTTAAATTTTAATTTCTAATCTCTCTATTTTTTTCTTGCTTCACTTCATCAATAGAAGTCTTTCTGCAAAGCATGTCCCTTCTCATTGCCTTTCCCCCACTCCTAATCTTAGCACTAGATCATGATTTGGTCAAGATCCTATTTAAATAGTTTTGGGGTTGCCAACACAGTATGTTCTGATATTCAGATCTCATAATCCAATTTTGAAATTAAAGGGCTCGGGGCAAGAACACTCACACAACTGAAATGCATGTTTTTGAGCACTGTGCCAGTGTTTTCTTAAGAAGAATATACCAAACCTCTTCTTTCTCTTCCAATTAATACAACAAATGTCATGCACAAAATCTCCCTCTTTAACTCGTGCCCCGTGTGAGCACAAGATAGAGAGTAAATGTAAGCTGGGCTATGATTTCAGGGAAGGTATCTGAATTCCAGCTGAATGCAGAAAATATGCCGAAGAGCAACTGATTTATAGTGACTCATTTGCTGTCTTAACAGAGCGATGTTCTCTGTATTCCCAACAATAAAAGCAACAGCAAGGCAAAAATAAGTCAACGTGTTTCCTCCCCATACCAAGGCTTTTTCTCCCCTTTGCCCAAGTCATTATTTCAAGTTTCTCAGTATTAAATCTAAAGGTTCATCAACTCACATCTTTACAGCTCTGTCTTTCTGTATACAGGACCCTGTCTGCCTGTTTCCTCTATTGCACTATTTTGTTTGTACTACTGTAATCATTTTGCTGGCCCAGATCTGTGTGGGTGTGCTGGCAGCTTTACAACAAAGTTACATGGGAACTGAGTTAAGGTTGAATATTTATTAGAAGAAGCCATCTGGCGTCAGGCTGTCTGTACAGGGGGGCTTATTTCTTTAGTAGTCTCTCCTTTTTCTTTCTAGCTCTTCCTCCCTCTCTCTCCGTTTCTCATTTACGTGCCGCATATATGTGAAAAGTGGAACACACATCTTGACATATTGATTTGATTCTTGATATTTATAGCAATTAACCCCGCTCATGTGATTATCCCTGTCGCCTCACCCCATACCTCTCTCTCTCCCCCTCTCCCCCTCTGTTTTCCCATGCTGGGGGATGCTCAGGGTCTGTTCCCATGGTGGCAGCCCCCCGGATGCTGCAGGGCTCCCTCCTCAGCCCCTTCCCTCTCGTGCTGCTTCCCACAAGCTGCAGGCAGCTACAGCTCTGCTTCAACATCTCTCTCTCTCTCCAGCTTCTTCCACACTTTCCCTCCTCCAGCTCGTGAGCTCATAAAGAGAGTGCTGCGCTCCAAAAAACTCCCGACTCACCATGTTAAACAAACTAGCCAGCAGAAGGGTGTCCGTGCTATTTCACCATTTGTATGACATCGCCAGGCTTCAAAGTGCAGCACTAAATTGCCAAAAGATGTTTACTTTACTTGCTTAAGAGCTCCTCGTAATTCAATTGTTCTCTCTCCCGCAGCAGAGGCACACATGCATCCTGAGCTGTGCTCTTGTGAGCTCCCACTAGTTATTTACCCACGGGCTTTCCTCCGTGGTTTTTTACACTGTGCTTGACTTTTTTCAATTTTTTTTTTTTTTTTTCCCAGGGGCTTCTGCCTCAAGGTAATTTGTTTTTTTTTCTGGGGTGCTCAACTGCAAGGACCTTGAAACATGCAGCTGTCTGGCTGCCTTTTTTTTCCCCTCAGTGATGGACGTTTACTGTTTTTTCCAAAATAATAAATTTTTTCCTTTTTTTTTTTTTTTGTTTTGTTTTTTGTTTTTTGTTTTTAAACATGCACAAAGTTGGACATCCAAAATTGTTGGTCACCTTGGAAAACCTTGACCTATTTTTCCTAGCAGGCCAGGGAAGCTGATGCAGTCAAGCTGGCAGCCCTTTCCCACCATTCCTGACTTTTGTAAGTTAATATTCTGACCTCGCAGCCTTGCATAACCTCCTTGCTCGTCGGTGTGGTGGTTTTGGTGGTGATGCCAGGTGGGAGAAGAGGAGCACTGGGCAGCAGAGATTCTTTCCACTGACAGAAACAGTGAGTCACTACTGTCCTGTGATTATTCCCTGGCCCTTTTTTTTGCCAAAAGCTGCCTGTGGGGATGAAAGGAAAGTCCTTTCTCCGTGACCTGTGCTGGGGGTTAGCAGCCTCCCAAGCTCTGGCAAAGCACAACACGTGGGCTGCTTTTGAGCAGTGCAAAGCAAGGAATGAGGGCTGGGAGCCACGGTGGCTCCAAGGACGTAAACTGGGAGATGTGGTGGTTCCCAGCTTCAGACTCCCACTGCCTTTCTGCTGGCTGGGTGATTGGCAGCCTGTTGTCTCCTCCCCCAGGTAGTGTCTCTGGGCTTCTCGTGTCTTTCTGTACGTTTAATCTGGGAAAGAAAAGAAGAAGGATTTTTCCATGTGGTGTGATAGGATGGATGAGCAGGAGCCCAGCTTGTGGGAAAGGGAAGGGAAGTGGAGCAAGGAGGAGAAGCTTGTGAGGGATGGGTGATTAAGGAGGCTGGAGAGAGGAGCTGCTGAGCTCACCTTCCTTCCTCTTTTCTGAGTTTAAATGAAGGAGGCTGCTTATCTTCACTAGCCTTAGTTATTCTTTCATCTGTAATATGAAAGAGGGCCAAGACAGGTACTCTGCTGAGTGCCAGTGGTCTTAGCTCCTGATTATCCATCAAAATAAGAGAGGGTGAATCATGTAGGCTTTGCTTTCCATGCCTTATGCACAATGACCCTGGATCTGAAGCCCATCACAATTCCATTGCCCAGGAGACTGAAAAGAGTTGTGCTTAAACCAGTGGGCAAGAGACATTGACTTTGTTACTGCTGTTAATTAATTTGTCCTTTGGCAAATGAAGACATCTTAAACCATCCTGTCTCATTTGTATAAACACAATGATGATTGTTTTCTACAAGGCTGCTGTTGGTAGTAGAATTCTGTGAGATGCTTAGAAGAAAAGTTGTGTCAAGGTGTGTAGCTCAGTTTCCTTTGTCAGGCCCAGGAGTTTGGCAGTGATGCTTTCTCACTGATATTTTATGTAAAACCCTATTTTATGTGCCAAAGAACAGGCAGAACAGCTCACTACTGGTGTGAACAAAATATATAAAAAAAGGGTTGAGTTCAGGTTTGCTTTAAAGCTTGTTGCACTTATCAACTTCCCATGCTCTCTGGACAGGCAGCCTGAGTATTAATCTCTGGTGAAATATGTCAGTGCTTGCCCTGAGCTGCTGTTACACAGACCAGACCAGATAATGCCTGAGCAAGGACAGTGACAGGGCAGCAGCTTCTGACAGGGATGAGAAAGCAGCCCTGAGACAGGATGAGTGCTCAGGATGGAGCAGGGCATGGGAGAACCTCGGTGTGCCAGGTCGAGTACTTTAGGCAGTTGTCACTGCCTAAAGTAACCATAAAAAGCCAGACATTCCTCACTGGAATAACTCAAAACAGATCCCCAGTGCTGTGTTACCTTTCTGCAGAGCTCTGTGAGGGAGTACTGGCCTCTGCAGTGTGCAGATCTGATCAGGAAAAGAGAGAAAAGCTCTTTCCCATCCCAGACCACACCATCTCATTTGTGTCACTCTGTGATGGCCCTTCTCAGGCTCTTTCCCCATTTCTCAAACCAGCACAGCTTTTCAGCAATCCCTTTTTTCAGTGTCCCCCTCCTTTCTAGGACAGACACTGGCAGAGAATAACCCTTCTGGCTGATCTGGGGTAGCTCACAAAGCCGGTGACTGGCAGCATCTCCTGTCCTATAAGAACATCAAATTTGGCCCACTGTACTCCAGGCATGGATTGGGAACTCCCCTAGAATAAAGGCAAGAGGAGATAGAAATGCAGACCCAAAAAAGCAGAACCACTGAATCCCTTTAGCCCTTTGTTAAAAAAAAAAAAAATTACACCCAGAAATCCCCAGAGAAGTTAATACAATATGTAAGCACAAAGTAGGGGAGTGTGTGTCTTAATGTGTGCCTTCAAGCTGACAAGCAGCTTGATTTCCAGTACCAGAAGTGAGTAAATACTTTAGATTTTTCTGTTCCCACCTTTCCAGGTATTCATTAAAAAATTTCCATAGAACCTTTCCTCTGTTTGATCAAATTTGCCTGTGGCTAAACTTACTACTTTTGTTTTTAAACACACGAGTATAAAGGTGCTGGCATGCATTTGAATGAAAAATACAAGCTGAATAATAACAATAATAATAATAATAAGAACAGCGAAGTAAAATGCAGACTTCAAAACATGAATCCAAGCCCTGTGATTTGTCTTGGAAGAGCTGAGGGTCTGAACTGTAGTAGGACCACGTGGCCCCTGTGGTGGAGCAAACCCTCCCAGCCCCACGGTTATGCAGGGAGAGAGCCAAGTGACACAGTTAAATAACAACTGTGCTAAAATCCTCATTGCTCTGTGCTTTGCAGAAAAGGATGAGGTTGTGACAAGAATGCGTGGATTTTGAATTTTTGTGTATGAAGTGTTTTGATACCAAACCCTGTCTATGCAGTATCCACAGTCTGTTCTAATGGCTGTTTTCTTACAACAGTGAAACATCCTTAGGATCCTAAAACTTATTTTTTCAGATGTCAGTGTGCCCAAATGGGCCAGCTACAGATAAGACCCTTTTATTAGAGGGATTTTTGCTGCATCCCCCATCCCTCAGAGCACCCTGGCTGATCCTATGGGGCTCCACCAGCCCCAAAAACTCCACTTATGAAACAGAACATGGTTTAAACCCCAAACTCTTCTCTCTACTGCTCGTTCAGTCCAACAAAATGTGTTTTATTGTTGTTTCTTGACTTTTTCTTCACAGACACAATTCCTCTGGGTTATTGTTATTTCAACAAAAGAGGGGGAGGATAGGCTCAGCAAGTCACTCTGTGGCTTTCTGGTGAGGAATTAAGAAATACTCTAACAGTTTAATAATGATAATCTCCAAATAGTTCATAACAGCATTAAGGGTAATTAATGACATTTGAACAGTAAGAGTATTTAATCCCTAGGGAAATGTGATAGCCACAATTTTATTTACATCTGAAGTTGTTTCAAAGGTAAAGGGAAAAGAGTAATCTGTTTTTAAAATGGTTTCATACTTGCAGTCTTTCAGATTTTATCTTAATTTATTATGAGCAAATAAAAATAATAGCTTTTTTGCCAATAATAAAAACTGCATTCCATGTTAGATCCAGAATTAGGTTAAAAATAAAGAGGAACTCTTATATGTTTCCTGTGGGATTAAGATTTTCTGAAAATTATAAATCACCAGTGATACTGTGGTTTACAAAGAAGGATAAGTTCTTCTAAAAGACCCACATATTTACATTTTAAAAACAGTTTTCATGGCCTTTAGAGCCATTAAAAGATCTTAAATAATTTTGAGGATAAATGCTGTGTGCTTTACCTTTTATGTTTTAGCAGCACTTCTTATTTTCTCTCCACGCAGCTGACCTCCCTAAACCTTTGAAAAATGCCGTTACATCCTTTTTACGTTTTCACAACTTTACAATGAGGGGAAAAATAACTCCTGTGATAGTTTTCAAGATAATACTCGAAGCAGCCTGATTCAGATGTTTAGCTTTCGAAAGTCAACAGAAGGAAAAGGGTTTCGTTGACCTTGGGTTTTGAGAATAAATAGGATAACACCTGATTCGAGACAGGAAGCTTTAGCTGGGGTAAATATGCAGAGCAAAGCAGAGGGTGTCAATCCAGTTTAGCATTTGAATGCAGCCTCTGCTCTTTTGGTTATGCTCTGGAGCCTGTTTCTACTTTTGGCTCTTAAATTCCACAGAACTTCTGTAAAATCAGCAGGGACAGTGCTAATAAATTTATAATGTTGTTTTGTATTTCTGAACATAGTACCTCAGTAATTAGGTGAAATATTTATGATGAATATAAAACAATGCAAATTCATTTGTTTGCCTGAAAGCCAGCTTGTTATTTATTTAGATTTATCTTTGAATGATTCTTAAATTGAATCACAGTATGAATGAGGGTGATATTTAAAGCAGAGAAAATTTGCCATAGTGTATTAATGCATTACACTGTATTAACTGGTGTTAAAGCTACGCAGAGGATGATTTAAAAAAAACCCAGAAAATAAAAAATCCCACTTTGATCTGAGAATAATTCCTTTTTGTCTTATTTTTGGTAGGAATTCCAAAAGCTGACTTAATTCCCCATTGCTGAATTTTTAAATTAATATTGTATTTCATTATAGCAGTGATACGTATGTGAACTGGATCCTGAATTATAGGACAGGTAGGAGTAGGCTCAGCATAATATGTTCTAATTTTCACCTCAGCTAGCTGCATTTTCCTTCATGGGCTACTACTTCCAGTAGTTTTTGTCATTTGCTATTTTCAGTCCTCTAACTAATTCCAATCCAATGGATGTAGTGACCTATGAGAGGAAATGTCTGTGCAAAGTGTCCCTGTGTTGATGATTATGAACTAAATTGTTTACTTCATTTGGATTTTTTTTCCCCTTCCCTAAGTGAAAAATATCTTCCAAAAATAACTTCCTTTGCAAACATAATATTGTTGCTCTCCTCGGCTTTCTGCTTGACAGTCATCATTTTCATATCATGACTAAAGAAGGTTATCTTAAGGTAAAAAATGAAAAAGGAAAATATATGTATTCAGTTTAAAAAGAATGTTTTATTTTGAAGCCTTTATGTGAGAAAGTGTGCATCCACTCATAGGAACAGCTATAGATTTTTATGATATTTTACCTAATTTTGGGTGGACAGCCAATGTGCTGAAAAATTATAGAAGCACACAGCTGGGAAGACTTCATCAATAAGCACTTTAGCAGTGTGTGATATGGACACACACTTCTTCACACTTTCTGCTTCTTGCTTGATCCTGGTTTTGGTGAAGCAACCCTGAGCAATCAAAGGTGACCGATTCTTACATGAATTGACCAAGTACACTTTCCATAAGGCTCTGTCTCACTGTCAAATCTACAGCCAACACCTGGGAGTTTGGGGAACATATGGCCATTACTTGGGAGTTTTATTCCTCCGTTTTAAAATTATTTTGCATTTATTTTATGAGCATATAAATAGATTTTAAAACAGCTTTGCCTCATTACACGACGACATCTAGGCTGTGATGTTCAGACCAAGAGCAGGGCTCCTGGACAAAAGCAGGAAATGAAGAAGTTTCTACCTTATGCTGTCTTATGTTGGCACCAAATGTGCTGCCACCAGAGCACATGGACTGTGAAACATGAGCAGGTGGGGACACAGGAATGAGCTGTGTGTGCCAGTGCTGCTCTGTGACATGTTCAGCCCAAGGTGGAGGAAGGCACCTGCAAGGATTTTCTATTTTTTGTTGGTTTCCCAATATCTTAAGAGGGAGATAAAGGGAAGGTTAGAGAACATGATGGCCCTCTCCATAAGGGAATGGGAAATCTGGTTATCTGGGATATGAAGAAGGCTGAGCTACTCCAGGATATTTTTTGCCTGAATTTTCACTGGGAATTGCTCCATTCACACCACCCAGAGTGCAGAAGGCAAAGGCAGGGACTGGGACAATGAAGAATCACCTACAGGAGATCAGACATGGGATCATCTAAAGAAGAAACTGCACAAATCATGGAACCTGAGGAGATACACATAAATGTGTCCTGAGGGAACTGGTGGATGGAGTTGTTGGGACCCTGCCCATCATGTTTGAGGAGCCGTGGCAGTCCAGCAAAGATCCCACTGACTGCAAAGGTGAAACAGAACCTCCCTTTCTAAAAAGGAGGAAAAAGGAAGGTTCTCGCCTGTGCCCAGCAAGATGATGGAGGGGATCCTCCTGGAAACTCTGCTAATGCACATGGAAAATAAAGAGGTGATTTGTGACAGCCAAAATGGATTCACTACAGACAAATTGATGTGATAGGCTTAGGGTGTTGTGGATAAGGAAAGAGTGACTGACATCATCTACCTAGAACTGTGCAAAGGATTGATGCTGCCCTGCAGGACGATGTCTCTAAACTAGAGAAATTTAAAAGACTACATTTTCAATAAATCACCCATGCCTGCTGCTCACTTTCTGGGCTCTTAAAAATTATCTGAAACATGCTGAAAACATAGAGGAGTGCTCAGTAAATTTAGTTGGCTTGAAATGTGCTACTGCGTGTTACTATGAGAATGCTGTTCAGAGTCTCTTGCTGCCACGGGCGTCTTTTGGAAAACAATTTCCTTTTTGGAAATGCAAATCAGGCACTATGGTTTGATGCCATAGTAGGACTGGGAAGTTTGAGACTGATACAAAAATATTAGTCACAGAAAGAGGTAATTCAATGCTGTGCTGTAACATTTATTACCAAAGAATTTTCATTTGTGATTCTGCCTTAGAAAATTAAAATCCATACATGATGGGAAGTTCTTGTCCCTTTTCCTGTTCCTACCCTAAAAGTTCTTGTTTAAATTTCCTTCTTTACAGGCATTCCCAGGAAAAAGATGAAGTTGTCAGCTTCAGTAAGTACAGCAATGCTCCTCCTCTTCAAACCTCAGTGGTATGAAATTTTCAGCTTTTTTTCATTTTTAAGATGTAAAAATTTATTTCTCCTGATGAGTTGCCCATATGGAGAGATTTAAAGAAATACATGAGGCATATTCATAGCCAAGAACAAGCAAACATTCTCACTCTCTCAATTACTTTTGATTAAAGAAAAAGTATTTTTGTGCAAATCTCAAAATTTTAGGGCTCTCTCAATGCTTCAGAGCCCTGAGCTGGCAATGGCACAGAGGTGGGGGGTGTGATCTGGAATGGTATGGGAGGTGAAGTCCTGTGATCGTTTCCATCCAGCTCCAGAAAGGAGGCTAAAAAAACCCTCTTCGAAGGAATATTTTTGTTAAGGTTATATTTCCTGATATTCCCGGATCACATGTGCCGTGGAGTCACAAGATTGTCCAAAAATCTAAAAATAGAGCTCAAAATACTCAAAATAGGACTTTGAGTGGTATAAATAACAATTTAAACCAGGGTGCAGAAATAGCTCGTGCTCAGCTCCTTTTCTCTGTGGAGGGGCAGGGGCGACAGCAGTGCTCCAGCCCACACTGTCACTCCTGGAGCTGTGCTGCTTCTCTGGGATCCCCCATCCCACTCCAGATCCCAAGATCACCCTGACACTCATGGCTGTGGTTGGACTTCATAGAATCATAGCTTGGTTTGGGTTGGAAGGGACCCAAATGTTGTCATTGCAACCCCCTGCCATGGGCAGGGACACCTTCCGCTGTCCCAGGCTGCTCCAAGCCCAGTCCAGCCTGGCCTTGGACACTTCCAGGGATCCAGGGGCAGCCACAGCTTCTCTGGGCATCCTATCCTAGGGCCTCACTGGCCTCACAGTAATTTTTTTTCCCTAATATCCACTCTAAACCCATTCTCCTTCAGTTTAGTGCCATTCCCCCTTGTCCTGTCACTCTGGGCTCTTGGAAATAGTCCCTGTCCATCTTTTCTGCAGGTTCCTTTCCAGTTCTGGAAGGCTGGAATTAGGTCACACTGAAGATTCTCTTCTCCAGGGTGAACATTCCCAATACTCTCAACACTCCCTCATAGAAATCCATCCCTCTAATTTGCTCCTACAGCTCCATGTCCTTCCTGTGCTGAAGGCAGCACTGCCTGGACTCACCAGAGTGGAGAGAAGGGGCAGGATGACCTCCCTTAGCAGTGTGGTCAGTATAAATAGTAATATTTTACTGAGCAGACATATTAAGATTTTGGCCTTGGTTTGCTGATGTCATTTTCAAAAAGTAGTTGGAAGTGGCCCATGAGAAGTTAAAAGTGCATTTATTCTGAGAAAAAAAAAAAAAAAAAGGAAAATTAACAATATTTTTTTAATTATAATGACTTAAAATGTCAGATGAGCTTTATTATTAAACCATCAGTATGTTTTTAGTAAGGGGACTACTCGTTCTCCCTCCACCCCCACAAGAAACCCACCCCAAACCCACATTTATGTTGTTAATAGCATAACTACCTCAGCCCTAAGATGGTATTCTGTTCAGTGGTTGGCAGTGCTGGGGAAATAGCTGGCTAAGTGATTCTTGGATTTTGAACCACAAAATGCTGATCATGACTCCAACATTCACTTTACAACTTTGGGAGGAATGGGATTTTGACCTCAGAAAAGGCACAGTGCCTGCACACATTAACATCCCTGTGGATCTCCTTTTCTTTAAAGGAAGGTCCATAGGAATAGACCACAAGACATAAAGAAAAGTCGCAGACCATGGGCTAGTAGTGAAGTCATGGTAATAATGAAAAATGACAAAGAAGTAAAAATGAGAACTTAGAAACCAAATTTTACCCAGAAATTGAACTGCAGATATTGTCACTGCTCTTATTGGCTTTCTGAAAGCCACTTGTGCTAAGAGTTTTATGCCCATACATTTAAGCGGAGATCAGATACTATACCAGCAGCAAAAATCTGCTTTAATTACAGGATGAAAATAATTTTTAGTGGAAATTGAAGTCGTTTAGGTCTCAATCCTGCAAAGAGTTTCATGCTTGTGTTTAATTAGCGTTAATGTCTCTAAGTAGTCCCATGATGAATCCTATTGATGAAAATGGTGCTGCTCAGTTTGGGTACAGCTAAACATAAAAATATGTCTTTGCAGGGTTAAGGGCTCGGTTTGCAATTGCACAGGTCGATTTTTCACTTGAGGCTTTAAAAAGTAAAGCTTGAATTCTGTGTTACAAATGCATTTTGATTTCACTGTTTTATTGCCTTGGTCACTAAGATAAAGGCTGGAAGTAGTGGCTGTTGATTCAAACACTAAGCTACACACAGTCCTTGCTCTTGTCCCTAAGAAAAGGTTTAAAATCCTTATCATTCCCCTGAACTGATTTCCACCTCTCTTAGCCTGCCATTCCCACTAAAAATATTTCCACCATCCCTCAGAGTAAAACAAAGCAAGACCGAATTATTCAGAGTAGCCACCTGCTTCTGTAGTTTAGATCATGTCATCAGAGAACAAGAGCACTACAGTGATGGAACATTCATTTCAGATGGCAAATAATTTATCAGATATTGAGAGGAATTGTGTCCTCAGTGTTTTGAGAAACAGTGTTCCCTGCTTATCAGTTGGTTACTATGAAAAGGTCAAATATTCTGAATTTTTGATTGCACACTGCATTTGTTGTAACTCAATACTTCTCCCAAATTAAAAAACAAATGAGGCCAGGAGATGTTTGTCCCATTAGCAATGTGTAAGTGAAAGCCTGCAAATAATTAGATATCTAGGATACAGTAAACTAGTAAACATTTTAAATTATTAAAGATATTAATAAGGAGCACTGAGGAGTTATTTTTCCAACTAAGAAATGATTTTCTGATGAAAGGGAGAAAAATTATTCTGTGTCAGTGAAAACTTTGTACATGCTGATGCTGAAAAGCCCATGAAATCAAATAAATTTCCAAGTGATAAAACTTTATTGTCCTGGAAGAACATATATATATATATATTTGAGAGACATCTGTGCACACCTATTCTTGTCATCTCTCTCAACCTTTTGAATTTCTATTACAATTTTTCTTGATATTCATACAAACAAAGTGACTCCTTTCACTAGGAATATGGGGATGGCAAACACAAGGTTGAGAAGCTTTGGGTGGGTATTTCATCATGAGTTATGCCAGACTAAAAATAGAGTTTTTCCCTGCCTGGTGTTCTGTCTGCCTTTGTTCTGAACATAAGGAGAGATATTAACTTCTGTACATTCTTGTTTTGCTACTTGATGAAGGCTGGAAAAAGCTTTATTTTATTTATTTTCCCCTCAGCATCTTCCCAGTGCTATTTTACCGTCAACCATTAATGCTGATTATTTTTAATTACTTGTTTCTCTCTCCTTTCCCCCAGCCACATCAACCAAATGTACAGGAGTTCTTCAGAACAAACCCTTTCAAATATGAGTGCCTTTGTTTCTCCAAAATCCTCCTGATGGACCTGCCCCAAATCTCCTCTGTGGTGAGGAAAATGATTTTCCTTTATCAAACTGCAGTCCTGCCACTGCACTTATTGCCAAAATGTAAAGGCTTCCTTGCTCTTTCATGGGATTTTACTGTCCCAGTGCAGCCTGTGATGGTGCTGGAGAAGAAATGTGGATGTGCTTGAGGAAATTATTGCAGCTGAAAAAAGGAGAGGCTGGTGAAGAAATGTGTGGTGTCTTCATCAATAGAAAACAAAACATAACTGGAATTAAATGCACATCTGCCTATGATGGTTGAGGTAATGTAAAATTATAAATATTGACAAGAGAGATCATATCCTGCCTTGGCTGGCAGGTGAAATCACAGAGACAAGAGTTGAACCATCCACTTTGGCTAAGATACTTCAATGAACCTGGTGAAAAGGAAGAGGTGAAATTTACTTCAGTGCTGAAGACAAATAACCTTTCTTACCATCTCTGGTTACTGGTAGGTTGGAAAGGAAATTTCTTTTTAGGTAACTTCATCTGAAGTGTGATGTTACCTGTTATACTTTTCTAAAATTTCCTTTGTAGTTAGGATAATGTAATATATTATAAGCATGAAGCATGTTAGATCTGCACTTCACTCTCTATTGGCTTATTTTAAAATACTGAGTTAAGTTGAAGAGATCTGGGCTTTTCTTCTAAGTATGCAACCAAGATTTTAAACTGAAATCAAGGTTTCAAACCAAACTTTTAGACTTGGTTATTGCATCTCAGGTAATAACCAGTGTTTTATGGGCAGCATAGAATAAGTTGCCTGAAAATTGTTTGCCTTAGTTGCCAGTTTTCCATGGTTTCTACAACCATGAAAAAAATCATAGAACATAATTTTTTTAGATTTTAATTCCTCAAGGTGGTGAAAATAGTACTCTTTTCATCTAATTTAGAAGGGCTTTGAAGATACAAATATCTTGAGTCTTGCTGGATATTAAGATCCCTCCTTGTGCAAATAACCAGCTTGTCTTCAGAGAGGAGAGAGTTTGTGAAGGTCTGTGAAAAGGTTTTTATTTCACTTGATTGCTGCTCTCCTATCACATCCTACTCATCTTGTCCTACCTTTGCTGGCCACAAGATATTTGAAATGTCTTTTAAAAATCGTTGCCTGACCAGTCTTCATTTGCTTGTATTTTTGTGCAAGAAGACTCTCCACCAAGGACTGAATTTGGTGCTCTGCAAGGTAAGGTGGAGGATTTGGAGATCCCCTTGTGAGGTGATTTCCTTGTAAGCAGAGTGAAAATCAGGAATAATTCTGCAAGAAATTTGGGCTGATTTGAGGGATAATTAGGGGAGATGAGAAGTGACCTCCTTTGGACTGCAGAGAGAGGGACAGAAGGGCAATGAGATGCTTTGAGCAAGAGGGATAAAACAGGAATTAACAGGGTCAGAACCATTATCTCTCACAAGGCTTTGTGTTTAACCAAGCTGTGTCTTCTCCAGCACAATGTGTGCCCCTTCCTCCCCTCACTTGGTGTTCAGCCTTTCCCTGTGGTGGTGACTGCACTGCCCCAGCCTGTCACACACAGTGTGTCACCAAACTGGTGGCTGCTCCTCGCCCTGTGGCTCCCAGCTCCTCCTGGCTTTAGCTCAGCCTGTTCTCTCTGATCTCAAAGCCTTCAGCTGTTGTCCTCCACACTGGGCACCCTCATGTTTGGCAGCCACTGCTGGATCAGGCCCATGGAACTGCTACTGTGGCTCATCTCCTGCAGCTTAGCTCCAGGTTTTCAATCTGGGGATGGAGTCAAAGGTCTTTGATCCTCATGGAGGAGCAGTGCATGTGACACATGCATTGGCAGCTGGAAGGCAGAGGGGACCAGGAGAGGTTTCACCAGGAAAGGAGCTGAGAAGTGGAGAAGGAAATTGTTGCACTGCTGGTTCTGAGAGAAAAACGCTCTCCAAAAGACAAAAAAGAAAAAAAAAAAAAAAAAAAAAGAAGTTCTGCAGTTGATTTATATTTCTATTATAGGCTTATCCTGTTAGCTTGTTCTTAGAGAAGAGCTGTTCCCTGAGGTACAATTTATCCTTTTTAGAAACTCTCCTCCCCCAAGAAAGTTGCAACAGTGGAAAGAACAAAAGTTGGGATAGTGTTTGGAGGACGAATCTAAGAAAAGTGACTGAGCAGCTGGATTCAAGGCTGCATGCAAAGGAAAGCTCTCCTGGGTGCAAGGCACTCAGTGCAAATATTTGAGAAACACTTGTTTCTCAAAGAGAAGGACTTCATGAGAGTTGTAATGGTCATTTTAGAGATTTCTCTAATGACAGCATTTCACCCAAATACTGTTCAGGTGGTGTTTTGAGAACCACAAAAAGAAAACTAGGAATCGTCCTAACTAGTCAGATCCTTCTGGTTTGCTTCTCTCCATGGAAGTCACGGAAAGCACAGAGGATGTAAATGTAGCAGGGGATTTGATGGGTGCAAGGGATAGGAAAGATAAAGTGCAGTGAAGAGCTTGCAGAATACAGGAGACCTTTGCATCTCATGGCTGCTGAGTCAGGCCCGTGGCTACGTGCACACTCAAGAAATACACATGTGCTGATAGAAAACAGATTTAAAAGGTAATCGTGAAATTGCTTTAGAGCTCTGGATGTGTTTGGAAGTTTGTGACTGGTTGTCAGTGATGTCATAACCATATTTATTATAGCTCATAAATGGATGGGTCTGACTGTTTTCCTTATTTTAATGTATAAATTGCAGTTTATAATGGCAATAAAACACGCCAGGCTGTGCATTTCAGGGTGATTATTGCATTTCTCAGGTGGTTAAAGTTACTCTAACTGCCTTTTAGCTCAGATTTCAATAGTATTTGCCCAGTGTTCAGGCCATTTTTACTTGTATTTTTATGTACAAACCTCAAATTAAAGTGTTTTATTGCTTTTTAATTAAAATGTTGAAGTGTAAAGAAGGAATGGTCACAGGCAGATAGAGAGGCACAGTAGTAGGTGTTTTGATGTAAGAGGGGAGTGTGTGAGAAGGGAGATGGGGAGAGCAGAGGCTGCAGAGCCTGTCACTGTGTTTGGGTATTTCACAGGTACCCACCACTGGTTCCAGTAAACACAAGGCTGAATGGAAACATTTGTGAGCCAAAGGCATCGGGTGTCTGCCTCGTAAAATCTCAAACTGAGAAATGAGGGATTAAATGGCTGTGAACCCTTAATTAAGTGCTCAGCACCAACGTGCCCTCCTGCTGGAGGCTGAGACGTGCTGATAGTCCCCACACAGGAGCCTGTGGGCAGCTGAGGCTCGTGGTGTTCCTGGTTTTCAAGGCAGAGTGGAATCCTGTGCTCTCCTCCTCTGGGACACCACCTCATGCGTGGCCAATTCACAGGGCAGCCTCCAAACCCAGCTACAATGGTGGTTTTTTGGTGGAATGCAGTTATTCTGGGAGAAGAAAATTCCTGGGTGTGTGAGTGAATTAATTCACCAGTTTGGGCCATGTGCAGGGTGAAAGATCTGCTCTTGAAATCCTTTTGGGTGATGTCACGTCTAAGAGCCTGCAAAGCACCAGTGTCACGTGTGTCTGTGGAGTGGTGGCCTCTGTCTCTGTGTGAAGGGAAGGACAGTCCCCTCAGGACACTGGGACAGGGCTGCTCCTTGTGATGGGTCCCACCTTTCCCTTCCTCACACCCCTATTGGCATGACCACGCTCCTCCTTTTACACTGAGTCCTGAACCAGCCCACCAGGGTAAAACTGGCAGTGCCAGGATGGTCTCAATGATCTGAGAGGTCTTTTCCAGTCCAAATGATCCTGGGATGCTGTGGGATGCTGCCTTGCTGGAGGTGAGGCCAGCAAGTCCCTTTCCTGTCTTGGTGCTGTCAGCTTCTCAGATAGTGTTGGGAATGTCTGGCACAGCAGGACACGGCATCCACAAGGCTCCTGTTCCTCTGTAAGGCTCCAGATCTGACAAAAAATTATGGTTGTGTCCAGGTCTGTGGTTATATTTCAATTTCAGGAGTTTCCTTCTTGAGGCAGGGCCATTGCAACACTTTTGGCCTGTTGGTTTTTGCAGCCCATGATAGGTGAAGGGTTGGGTATTTGTATGTAGAATTACGGAATCGTTTAGGCCGGAAAAGATTTCCAAAACCATTGAATCCAGGCTGTGAGTGATCCCCACCTTGTCACCCAGACCGGAACACTGAGTTGTTCCTTGTCCGTGTTCCATATCCAGTTGTTCCTTGGACAGCTTCAGGGATGGGGACTCCAAGCCCCTTCCTGTGCTTGAATGCTATGCACAGTCCAAGCTCTTTAATTGGGATTCTCTCTTCTGGTGCATTTTTACAGGAATGAGTGTAGAGGGCCCTAGTTTGTATCATATTGGTACAATTTTAAATAAAAAGTTAAACTATGACTATTCACGTGGGTAAGGGCATGAGTATTATAAATTTAAATTAGGGACTGAGCCTTTCATTAATGAAAAAAAACCCTCCACCTTAATAGGCCAAAACACAACTGGTCTTGCTGCCTAATTTTATTCAAAAAATGTACACAAAATAATTTTTTTAAGGCAGGTTTTTCCCCCCATTGTTTTCCCCATCTTTATTTCTATTTCTGCTGTGCGAAATATCCCCCTTGCATACCTCCCCTCTCTTCCCATGCAAGAATGGAAGAAATGCTTAATGGGAACCAAAGCACATTAGGAATATTAAGGAAAAATTACAGTATATACACTATGAAATGAAATGCATCTTTTGTGAATAAATCCCCCCAGAAATCTTATATTTCCAGGCATCCACTTACATACCTTCATGTAACAACTTATACATTCGTAAAACATTCATTGAAAGCAGCTCTGCAGTTTTATAGAAAACAACATGCCAGGGATGCAAGAATCTTGCCAGTTCTGTGAAAAATGACACCAATTAAAGCTTAAATTGCTTGTTTTCTCATAAGGTACATATTTTCATAACTTTGAAATCAAATAATTGCTGCTTTTATATTAAATACAATAAAACAAAAAGGATGCTAGTTTAGAGGAACTGCTACAAGCATTTTAATATAATTTTCCCACCATTTAAAGTCACAAAATATGGAAAACAAGTCAAGTATGCAAAGTTCCAAGGAGATAGAGAAACTCCTTCAGATTATTACATCATTTGTCTTTTGTGTCAGGAAATGTGTATGTGATTTCATTGTTTGATTAAATGCCAAAAAAAAAGGCGTATTGCACTTATCTAACTGATTACAGATTTTATTCATCTGAAAAAAGTATTTCTTCGTACTTTGACATCAGAAGGCAATATTTTTTTTAATGCCCCAAACAAGCATTTTCAAAAAATTATAATCCTAACTTCCCAGGCTTGCTTTTTATTTTGTATTAACAATGCACTGTACTAAAATTTCCCATACTGGAACATGGTCCCTAGTGGTTTTCAAGCTATAAACTGAGTAAACAGTCCCTTTCTTATTGAGTGTCTGTGTGAGTGCATGTTGTTTCTGGAATACATCATATTCATTTGCAGAAACCTTGTGTATGGATCTTTAACACTTTCCCCCCCCCCCTTTTTTTTTTTTTCCGAGGTACCTAAAATAAAAGCTTTTTAAGACAGTAACATAGCTGTGTAACTTGTGGGGAAAAGCACACTGTGGCTCACAATCTGAATTAAACGTGTGTCATTGGGGGTAAGTTTCATTTAAAATACCTATTTCTGCTAATTATTCAAAATGCTAATGTTGTGCTGCTGTACTAGCTCTGATTTGTGTTAGCATGTTTCTGGCAATGCTGTGCTAAGAATATAAGAAAATCAACTAAAAATGTTTCCATGTTGAGTTCCTTGGTTTTTTTAGTAAGAGCATAGAAAGGTGACACTTATCGGTGACATTTTTTGGACTCTCACCATATCAGGGTTGACAAACTAGGCTTTACATAATGAAGAAACCTTAAAAAAACCTCAACCGAAATAATTTGAGGAGAAACACGAAGCTTCATCTGGGGACTTCAAGGTCAGATACCATTGGCCTGGCCTCCATTAACCCCCACAGGAAATCTTCCAGAATCCTTATTTTATCTTGAGTGGGTGTTCCCAAACTATCAGTCTTTTTCTTTCTTTTTTTTTTTTTCTCCACCAAAATAGAGACACAGTTTCCTTTAAAAGACATGAATTTCATCTGGTAGAACATTTTAACAATGTTTACATGCCACGGAGAAATTTGCAAGGAGAATGGTGATATTTTAAATTGCTCTATTAACAAAACTCTGCCTAAATTTGGAAAAGGGAAAAAGATTTGAAAACTTAGTAAGCGATTAATAGTAAGATATTAAAAGACAGCTAAGCGTTCTCAGCCACTGGGGAAAATAAACTGGGATGGTATAATGAGATCCCTACAGTCTTGTGATCAATCCATAGTAGCAAGAATGTAATACCAATGGGTTAACTAATTATTTGTATATATTTAAAAAGTCTCTCAGTAGTCTGAATCATGTCCAATGTGAATGCTGAGGATTACATGATCTATAATTAACCCATTAGTACCATGCTTTTGGTGTTCTTTGGCAATGAAAAGCTCCAACAGGAATAAACTGTCTAAAATACGTGTCTTTTTAATAAAGTGGGTAATTTTTTTTTTTTTTTTGGTGGGTAGGGAGAGTGTGTCTTATTTATAGTGTCATTTTAAACTCAAGTTACAACGTCTTAGATTTAAGAGACAGGCCAGCAATGCAGGCAAGGGTGTCTCCTGCAAGGAGACAGAGATTAATGCCATGTGTACGGATGATTCTCCACCACAATTTAGGATTCTGGTGGCGCCATGACGCCCGTTTTTTATGGTGGTTTGCCAAGAGAAAATTACTTAAACCAATTGTGAATGCATTCCTGTTATACTTTTACACAACCACATTTCTGTACATAAATAGCATAATGAGTATTTTTTAAATGATCTCTCATTCCAGATTCACCTACTTTGCATAAAACATCAAGCACAGGAAGAAGGGGACTTGAGGTTTTGTTTGTGTTTTTCTTCTTTTTTTTTTTTCCTTTTTCCTAACTGAGAAAGGTTTTCACAAGGGAATATACTTTTTTCCCTCCCCCCTCCTTCTTTCTCCATGACAACTGACCACAATTGAAGCAGATTCTTCTTAACATAGTGTAATGTGAGAATTTTCTTCAGCTGGAGGGTGTTTTAGTCCCTAAATTGAAAGCTGTTCTACTTCACTGCATAAAATGTGAACATGAATGTTAGGACCAGCACCTTTGCCAGGTAAGAACTGGTACAGGGACAGCTTGAAGGCCTTCGAAACCAGAAGTTTTTAAGACTTTATACATCTGAGGTTCAGAAGAGTTTATGAGCTGAAATGTTCTAAGCCCAACATGATATCCTGATGTTAAGCAGAGTGTACATCAGGCAAGCAGAATATTTTCAAGTGTTTTTTCCAGCTTCACAATTGTTTTTATCAATTTACTCGTTTCAAAATTTTGCAAAGAATGCATTTATTCTTTTTTTGCCCCAGTCTATGAAGAGGGATTTGTGAAGCTGTCTATTTTATGGTGTTATTTTTGTGAGCTTGCTGTAGGTCAATAAAGCAAGATTTATTAGTGGCTTTTAGAAATGCTGGTATTCTAATCATTGCTATATTTTTAGGAGTGAGTCTCTTTGTTGCCTGAGCCACTTAATCTGTCTCCACGAGTTTCATTCTTGGTTGTGTTCCGATTTGAAGGCAATTCTCAAGTGCAAGTGTGCTCACACTGGGTGAGGGAGCTCACAGAGCTGCTCTGTCCCTCTGAGGGTTTTGAGAACTCAAAATGAAATGAAGTATCTAGCGTGATATTTGATGGGAGGAGGGCTGTGTGTGAGGATGATGGGCTTGGAGGCCGCCTCTGCTTCTGGTTTTGCTGTGCTCTGAAAGATTTGTAATTCTTTTAAAGTCAGTGGCTTCCTACTGTGACTGTGAGAACTATGGTAATCAAGCCTGGAGCATCTGAATGACAATGTTGTCATGTTTAAATATTAATCTGACTGGAGCAGATAGAGATATAATGCTGGGAGAGAATAATGTGTGTTTATAAATAAGGTCTTTGTCCAAGGCCAAAACAAGCACTCTTCCTTCATCCTTAGGCATGGAGAGTTCTTCCTGGTCTGACAGAAGGCTTGGAGGGGTCTGATAAAAAAAGTCTTCAGTCAGAGTTGTAGTTTTCCTGAAGAAAATGTCAATATGTGTGCTGAGGAGAGAGGGTTTTGCTTGCTTTCTTACAAGCATTGCAAGAAATAACAGGGAGTTCACACAAAACACAGCAAAGCACCTGACCTAACCATGTTTCCATTTTTATGATGCTCATGGCAGAGAGGTGTTTACTAAGCAAACCTCTACAGAAAAAAAAAGGCTGTCTCCAGTACATCTCTGTGTGTTCATTAACATAATATTTTGGTTTGGAAATTGGAGATTGACTTAAAATTATAGCACTTGAAAAATAATTTCCTCTTGATGTGCAATTAAGTTTGGTGTTTAAGTATAACTTCAGTTTCAGAATAACAGATTTCTACTGCTCTGTGTGGTTCCTGCAGTTAATACATCCAGTTGTATCAATATTGGCTGATACACTGGTGCTGGTACACGGGATGATCTTGGGAGTACGATTGCTCTGAAAACTGGAGAAATATTCCAGGGAAGATGAAGAAGAAGAGTTAGGAGATTAACTAGTTTGATACTCAGGAGAGAAGAGGAGGTTTTCTGGCAATTTAGGGGCAATTTCAGTCACTGGAAATTACAAAGGTCTAGCAGCATGGAAGGAGAGAGAGAGAGAGAGAGAGAGAGAAGACTTTGGAAAAGAGATGGAAGGGCCAAGTACACAGGACAGAGAGGTCAAGAGGAAGATTGGCAGGACAGCCAAAGAGTTTGCCTCCAGAGAGAAGCAGAAAGGGATGACTTCCTAAAATAGAAAGTCCAAAGAGTATCATCAAAGGATTCAGCTGTGGGAAACCTGTCCAGCTAAAAAGACAGCAAGTCTCAGATGTTTATTATTTTTTGGAAAGCTGCAAGATGTAAAGCAGTCAATTTCAATTAAAATAAAAACATGTTTCGATTCAGACTAACAAATTTGCCTTTCAGATTTTCTTCAGAAAACTTTTGTTGCAGTTCAAAAAGCCCCAAGTTATCTCAGGGTCTTAACATGTCAGAAACTGCCCAGCTATGTGAGGCACAGTTGAAAATGGGGGTAGGGGACTGCTTTGCAAAAATCTGGAGCTTTGTAATAAGAAAAAAGTTGAAATTTAAATTATCAAATGTAAAGCGTAGCCCAATGAGACTCCTATCATTGGGTGACATTTTCAGACTTATTACTTTTTTAACTGCTTAAGTACCTTTATGATCACCTGTCATATATGTGTCATTACTTATGTCAGCTTGAAAAGTCAGGGCTTAATGTTAGAATTTTGCAGCAACAAGTAATATCTGTTACTCTTTTCAAGTGTGTGAGATAATACAGGGTCCAACAACGGCTGCTGCTGGAGAAACATTGACTTGTGATGTAGTTATGCTTGATAGCTTAATTATTCATTGCTTTGTTACTTTTTGCTTTTATAAAATTGGTTCCTGTCAGGTTTGAAGAATGTCAGCTCAAGATCCAAACATGGATCACATTTGCAAAGTCAGCTGTACAAAAGTCCTCACTTAATGAACATGTTTACTTTACTTTTGTGCTTCTGTAAATGATGTATAATGTAAATTTCCAAGGTCTGGGGTCCCTTTCCCAGGGGAAGTACTTCTGGTGCAGGAATTGAGAAAGTTAAATCTTTGCTGCTTCTGCTGAGGTCTCTGCAGCTTTATATGAGAAGTTATCTAGAACACCTCACTTAAGGAAGCTTCCATTTTTGGATTCCAAATTTATGGAGAGGGCACATATATAATAAGGCTAGGGTGTTTGTGGAAGTTATACCCATACCTATTCCAAAGCATTTTTCTACAAGCCTCTAACTTGTACCTTGGTTTAAGGGGAAACTAAAAATTCTACCTCTGATATAGAAATGTTTGTTTGACACCCATCATGTTATCAGGGTAGCTCCATAAAAACTTGGTGCTATGGTTTTTATCAATTTTATATCCAGAATAAAGAGGAAAAAGTTACCATTTTGCCAAAAAACCCATTAAAGTCTTCAGCCTTTTGGTGAGAGTTGTGACATTTCAACTCTGGTACATAAGAAGGAAAAGAAATTCAAAATGCCCTTGTAAGGAAGCATCTGTTTACTAATGATGCTTGGCTGTCCCAAAGTCAGCCCTGTCTACTGGGCTGATTATAACAGGATTTCAGAGGAAGAGAGGCAGAATATTTGATGAATTAAGGAGAAGCAAATTTTAGTAGTGGAGACTGACGTGTGTCTGAGTTTCTGAGAGCTGTATGAGAGCTGTGTTGTAGAACAATAATCCTAGAACAATGATATTTTGTTGCTTTCAGTGGGACCAAAGCCCACATTTGCTTAATTAGTCTACTGGTTAACCATGAAGTTTTGCACACCCTCTCCCCACCAATCCAATACAGGTGCTAACCATAAGCCTTGGTTATTTCTTGTTTGAGGAGCAGAGCTTGCAGGGAGGGCTCTGGGAAACCAAGCCACTCTGTCATGTTCAGCTGACACAGCTGTTTGTTGTACAACCTCTCCTCCCTGCTTGGACTATTGCCATGGATGATTTAAGTGTGTTTGGAGTCCTGCTGGGTGCAGGAGCCTCGCTGGGCCGTCTCTACTGGGACCAGTGACAGGAGAGGGCATCACTCGTGCTCGCTGCTTGGCAAACCCATGCAATGCCAAGAGTGAGGAAATTAAAATCTAATGCTCCTCAAATGGGCAGCCTGATGCATAATGGAGATGGGGCAGCCAGCCTGGGTATGTCAGGAGCATCATTTTAACCCAACAAGACACATGTAACCAGGCATGACATGCCGGCGTGCTGACACGGGGACGGGTGCATCTGAAACAAAGGCAGTTTGCTGAAAATCACATTCCCCTCACCCTAAACAAATTTCACTTTGCAGGATTGTGTGATTAACAGGCTTTCTAGGATATTTACAGCTTTCTGGAGAGAGAGAGGTTTTTTTTTTTTTTTTTTTTTTTTTTTTTTTTTTTTTTTTTTTTTGTAAGAAAAAAGTTAAATGGAACACACACATTGCCTTTGAAATGTAGCCATAGCAAGGTTATATATTTAGGTGTTACATATTAAAATATTGATTTTTCAGAATATAAAACCCCTGCTTACAATAAATACAATGCAAGTCATAACCTTTATTATAAAAATATTCCAGTGTTCCATAGTAAAGGGTCATTAACATTGCTATACTGTAGCATTTGATCATTACTGGAGGATACTATGTTTTGTTTTTAATCAGGCAGTGATTTATACAGAAACTTATTAAGAACCAAGATATGGCTCATTTCTGATCTCTGACATGCTTAAAAGATGTTGCGAATTAAGGGATTGATCCTGTAGATCGCTGAGCTGATAGGAAGAAATGCCAATAAGCAAAGTGCTCTCTCTGTCACTGGCCTGGACCTTGCTCATCAGTAGATGTGCAGCACGTGCTGGAGGAAACTGAGCTGCTAAAGCTGTCCTGATCCCAGCCATTCCAAAGTCCCTGTCCTTTAGGGGTAGTGAAGCATGTGATCCTTTATTTTATTTTAATTCTGGGTTGAGGGTAGATAGTTGCTTTTCCTTTGAAGGGGAGAAAGCCTCAGCCCTAAGAGTGCATTGGCATGTTCTCATTTGAGGTGTTGGCTGTGCATCCTCTGGTACAGGATGTGTGTGGCCAGACACTGTGAAGAGGCACCTGGGGAATGGAGAGCTCTGGGAAGGGCTGATGGTGAGCAGAGGTGCCTGGGGATTTGGCTGTGAAGCTGAGGTAAAACAGGGAGATGGTGTCCATCACACAGATTCTCCAGCTCCTCATGGTGAGGACAGGAGCTCATAAGCCTCTGTAGTGGAGAAAATGGACTTTGATGGGGTTCTTCCTACTGAAGATATTCTGTGATTCTCAGTGCTGAAAATTCAGCCACAGAGTGACAAGGGGAGTTCACACCAAGAGCTTTATGTGGTAATTTATCATGCCTTTAGTTAATTAATTTAAATTATTGAGGTTGCATTGCATCAGTGTCCTGGCGTAGTTCAGCCAGAAGGTTTTTGTGCTGGGGTACTCCTGTCAGCATCACCAGTGCTCACAGAGCCACTCTCAGTGACAGAAATAATGTCCCCTTCCAGTGTGACACAGACCAGCTTCCTGGAACATGGAACGCCTTGTGCTGAGACCTCCTGGGATGGGCATTGTTGAGGCCTTTGGGATGGCAATAGCAGAGGTGCTGAAGGGAGGGAAGTGCCCCAAGGCAATTAAAATAACTGCTGGAAATGGAGTTTTCCTAGTGGAAAAAAACCTTGCCTTCATGTAAGTCCCTTTATGTGAGGAAATCTGTGAGCAGCGTGATGTCGAAAGTTACCCAAGAAAATTTCACAGAGGGGAGAAAAATCTTCCTGTGCCAGAATGATCCTGCTACACATGCATTACTTATTAATGTGGGTAAGTTTGGTTTAAAGGGGTTTTTTAAATATTTTTTTTTTAGGTATTGAATGTTTTCCATTATTTTAATTGGGAGAAGCCTGATAAAAGCAAATGTACGTTTCACGTGTCGAAGAACCCGCTACAGCTTTTTTATTCACATGTGAAACCTGCTTATATGTCACTTTATATGATTTTCTTTTTAAATTTTATTAGCTGAGTTTTAGTGCTCTTTAAAGTAAAAGTGATAGCAACCAGGTGCATTATGGGGTAGATGACACAACCCTGCCAACACACCTATGTGAATAATTCCCACATTTCCAGGCTCTGCCGTTTGTGCAGGACCAGGCAGATGTTTTGTGCTGTTAATACACAGAAGGCTCTCAGGCAGACACCACCAATCTGATTTTGAGACCATAAACTATATTTCATTCCTCTAAAGTGAAATAGAGTAATTAAAAAAAAAAAATGTTGTTCACTGATTTTATATTTTTGTTCACATCATTTTACTCTAATATTTTTCAGATCTGTTGAGAATTTAAAAGGTCAAACAACATATCAAACCTCCCTAATTTACTTGCTTTCAGCCATTTTAAGCCTTCCCATGGCTACTCAAATAGAGAGAATACCAGTTTGTCTCTTGAACAACCAGCAATAAATATATGAATTTCTTCATATCGTGAAGAAATATCTATTCGTATCTTCATTTCTTCAGGATCGTGAGAGGCACAAACTGCACCCCATGCAGTCACTGCTGCCTGTACCTACACCAGCCTGTTAATGCTTAAAATTTTATATGGTTATTTCTATTTAAACACCTCAGCAGATTGAAGCAAAGGCTTTTGCAACCTGAATTTAAGGAGAAAAAAAAGAAAAAAAAAAGAAAAGAAACCCAGGAAAAGCCTTAAATTCTTTTTTTTTTTTTGCCTTTGATCCTGACTCTGCAGTCGTGGGAACCAGGAGAAGTCATCTCCTGTGAACTGTGAGTAGGAAGCTGCAAGGGAATCAGCAGATGAGTTTGAAGGCTAGGCCTTGTTTATGCTGGGGATTAAGTCATTTGTGGTCAGTACCCAAGGCAGCTGGGCTGCTGCAGGCTCCCAGCTCGCATCAGATGACATTCCTGCAGGGAGAATCAGGGGTATTTCACTCCCCACCAGAGCAGGGTGAATCCAGACCTGTCCCTGGTGTTCCCAACGTGTCAGATGGGAGCAGCGCTCCTCGGGCGAATGGAAAACTTCAGGGAATGAAAGGGTCCTGGGAGGGATTGATCAAAACCATAATTTTATGGGTGTAGCAATAAACATCCAAGCCAAGCCCGAGCTGCAGAAAAGCTACTCCGTGTTCCTCCAGGTCCTGAAGGCAAAAACAATCAGCAGATAGGGAAGTGAAGGGGGAAAAAGCTGCAATGCTCTGTCTGTGGGACCATTTCAAATATCTGCCTACATTTTGGAATATCCTAGGCTGTGCTCTGAAACTTTAAGATTTTTTTTCCAAAGGTGGTTTTATTGTCAACCACTATTAGGGTAGATTTATTTTCTTCTAGCAGGCACATGGTTAACATCTTTCTGTGCTTCTAAATATAAACTGGCTTCCCAGTAGTGTTACCCAGGTCTCATTCCTCCTCTATTTCTCTTCCTTTCTTTCTGTTCCTCTCCCTCTTTCTCCTTCTGTCACTGTGGATTTGGTGAGGCTCCAAGTTACAACTGGATGCTGTGAGGATGGATTGCTGTGCCGAGCTGCACCAACACTCTCTGTAAAGTTTTACTTTCGTAGAGTGCTATACAGTGACTTTTTATGTGTCTAAGAAATGGAAACATTTTGTCTCGTATAAAAAAAAAAAAAAAGAAATATTTTTATACTGTGCTCCATTCACAGACCACATCAGAGGTATTCTAAGAATAGAATAGATCAAATATATTTTATGGAAATATAATGAGAAAAGGATGTGTTCCCAAAACTCACTCTGAACAAAGGAATGCAACATAGTCAGGAGTACTTTAATGCGCCTAACAATTTTCTCATGTGAAAGGCTGAAGGAACAGTCTTGGTTTGAAGAAATCTTCCAATTCTCCCCAGGCACCCTGAACTTGAAATCAGAACTAGGAAAGCTATATATTACAAAAAAAGAAAATGTATGGAAAAAGTGACTGAGGGCATTAACCATAAAAGACGTTTTGAAAAGAAAAATAACATCAATATGAAACATTTTGTCATGTTTCATTTCATTGATCATATATTTATTTTATGTGCTCTGGAGCACTGAAGCTTAGATGTAACTACATTTCAGGAGCCTCATATTAGACCTGTCATTTTCTTTGTGGTGAAAACTAAATAGCAAGGAAAAAAAATAAAATAAAATAGATTGCAATTATTAGATTTGGGTTGGATTCCATTGGATTCTGCTTAAAAACTTCAAAAAAAATGGAGCTTGGAAATAGAGACATTACATTAACAGCTATTAAAGGCACTGCCTGTGTGACAGATAGAGAAGTAGGAGGTACACCTACAATGTAAAATAATGCATCTTTTCCACGGTAATGCAATATGTTCACCTTAAATAGGCTTGTAATTAAACCTGCCACTGTTGATTAGATCAACCATGTAGGAAAGATGCATTTGTATTAGTTCTAATTAAATCTATTTTAAACAAGTTGGAGTTACGGATTGGTTTTTCCACTCCCCAATACAATAAGCATGTATTTCAGATGCTCATGTGGCTTCCCTGTAGTAGATCTCTGCTTAAAAGCCTTTCCTCTTGCTGGTCTCTGATCCCAGGTTTCTTCTGCCTCAGGTCTGAACTTCCTTTCTAGGCAAAACCCTCAATGATTTAAATTTGGGTTATTACAGGAACATGATGGATAGAATCAGGCCAGTGTGAGCACCATAAAAAATTTGTTTTAGCATTGGTAAAGAAAGGTATTTATTATAACTCAGGGTTTTGAGTCTTAGTGTGTTTTCCAATAAACATAAGGTTGGTTTAGAAATCCCTAGTGGAGAGAAGTGGGGTAGGGGAAGGCCTGAGCTTGAGGAGCTCTGGCAGGTTCTGGCACATTCTTGCCGCTTTCTCTAGAGGTAGGTGGCATTACTCACACTCAGCATCTTTGAAGGTTGCTGGTATAAACCCCAGTGAGATCCACTGTGTTCTCAGAATCCAGTGCCAGAGTCTGCCACCCTGTTAGTGGTAGAAGTTACACTCTCTTTGGGTTGTCTGGAGTGATTTTGGCCCTAAATGGAAATTTTCAGGTATATCAAGCAATGCAATCTATAAATGCTAATGAAGTGCTGTTGTGGTGGTAATTTATTTGGGGCCATTTTGTGCAGGTTGGGGTTCTGAGCAGGCTTTCAAAGGCGCAAGTCGAGGGGAATATCAACAGCCTTTCTCTCAGTTCATCATCCCTCCCCTCAGTGCACAGGAGGTTGTAGGCACATAGTGAAAATGGGATTAGAGACTTTGGGCTCCTTTCTGGTGCTGAACCTGTTGGGCTTTTGGGTTTTCTCCTTGTCATGGTCCTGGTGGCTTTGTGTGGGCACATGCCAAAACCCTTTCTCGAAGGCAGGATGTGTCTGGAGTGCAGAGGTCCATCCCTGGGACTGTCCCCAGGATGGGATGGTGGCCAGAGATGCTGATTCACCTCTGGGCACAGCCTGTCTCTGCTCCTTTGGGCTCCTCCTTTGCCAGCAGCCAAGTGGGTCAGGAATTGTGATCGTGGCTCTGTGAATGCCAAACTTTATTTCTGAAACAACCCAAGTGCACTGAAAACCTTCAGGAACCGAGAGCGCTCCGTTTCGCATTGTAACACAACTGGAAAAAAAAAAAACCAAAAACTTCTGCTGTGTTTTCATATTGATTTTCCTTCTCTTGGTGCAGCATTTTCAATTTAAATGGCAGCAGACTGAGGCACAGAATGGGAAGGAATGTTCTGAGCTCTGCAACTGGGAAAAGAGCCTGGTTTTCTGATTTTGTGTCCATGTTATCCAATTAAATTTTGTCACTGTCCTGTGATTTCATGTCCAGTGCAGTATTGCTTCCACAGAAAAGCTAATTATGGAATAAGATAAGTATGGAATGCCCATATTTAATTACTACTATATAGTATATTCAGGAAGATGATTTTTTTCACCTAAAATTGTTTTAATTAACATGAAGGGAAATTTTCTGCTGATTTTTATTGCCACAAGATAGAAGGAAAATTATTTCATGCTACCATTGAACTGTATTTAACTTCCATCTCTCTATTTACAACAGAAAACTTGAAAATTAGTTTGTTAGATTTTATTGCTCCTTTGTATCTCATAAATGTTTTCTTCAAGTACCATTAAATAATGATACAATTTTTAGAATATCAGTTATCAGATGGTAAAAGTTTATTTTTCGTTATTAAGTTGTGTGTTTTGTCCTTTTTTTATTTCTTAGCTGAGGGGGAAATCATCTACCTTCCAGAAACCTGATATTTTGGACCAGATCCCTGTCTGAACAGGTTGTATGCTGCCCTTTTCAAAATCAAGCTATCAGAGGATGCCCTTCAGCAGAAGTGTTAAGAGGACTTGGTGAGCTTAACATGTTTCGCCTGCTTAATTTAATTTGGAAAAATTCAACCAGAAAATGAAGTTATTAACAGGTTGGTACATTCAGAGATAAGATGATGTCACAGGAAAGCAGTCAAGTGGGCAGCTTGTCAAAATATAAAATATGTATCTGTCAGAATCAAATGATAGATAAGCTGTGGCTGGGTGTAGGATGCAGTGAAAATAGTGTGCTAAAAATTGAAGCCAAATCCCACCAGTCTGGAGCACAAGCTTTTAGTAACTATTGTGGTGAGCAGAAATACAACAATCCTGGGGACATGAACTTGTGCTGCCTCAACACTGTGTGTGCAATTTCTGGCCAGCAGCCAGGAGCACGTTCATCACCATGAGACCTCCAAGGGACAGCAGAGACCTTGAAAGGGTGGCTGTTCCAACAGATGGGGAAAGCAGCCATGGGTCCCCAGTGTGAGAGGATGTGGAGCTGCTGGAGAGAGTCCAGAGGAGGCCGTGGAACTGCTCCAGGGCTGGGAGAGCTGGGAATGTTCCCCTGGAGAGGAGAAGGCTCCAGAGAGAGCTCAGAGCCCCTTTCAGGGCCTAAAGGGGCTCCAGGAGAGCTGGACTGGGGACAGGGGCTAGAGGACACAGGGAATGGCTCCCACTGCCAGAGGGCAGGGCTGGATGGGAGATTGGGAAGGAATTCCTGGATGGGAGGGCGGGGAGGGGCTGGACTGGAATTCCCAGAGCAGCTGTGGCTGCCCCTGGATCTCTGGAAGTGTCCAAGGCCAGGTTGGATGGAGCTTGGAGAACCCTGGTCCAGTGAATGTGTCCCTGCCCATGGCAGGAGGGTTGGAACAAGAAGACCCTTAATGGTCCCTTCCAACCCAAACCATTCAGTGATTGTATAAATGAAATTGGGGCACCCCGTTAGCTCAGATATGCCAAAATGAGCGTTAGTAAATATTTCCCTGGGTAACTTGGACATTTTTGAGGCCTTAAAATGTGAAAATAACCTGTCTGGCCAACGTAATGAGCATTTCTGTGTTGGAGAGGTCAGATGAAAGAGAGGAGTCTCCAGTGTATTCTCCAGGAACATGTACATGTCATGTTCCATCACAGTGCCCTTCCTGCCTTCTGGCTTGTCATCTCAAATAGATGGCAGCAGGAGGTTAAAGTTAATAAACTTGGGAATTTTAAATGGCAATTTGGAGTCTTGTATGAGCAAAACAGAATAGGCCACTTAGCAAGGAATGCAGCTGAACTCCCAAATATTGTGATGGCAAAATGAAAGAAATACCATTATAATAAAAGTCAGTATTGTGTTATCGTTGAATTTGGGAAAATGATCCCATTTGTGTGGAACTTCATTCACTGTAAGTTGCAAAACTGAGTTTAAAGGCTGCAAATTCCTGGGGACAGCTCATGAAATGTGTCTGTTTGCTCGGGATCTTCCATGATGCAGAGTATAACTGTGATGGATATTCTCAGGACTAAAAGAATATAAAGAGTAAAATCCCTAAATAAAATGCTGCTCTTACATTTAAAGGTCAGAAGGGACTGGTCTGACCCCTTGATCTATAGGCCATAGTGCTTTGTTCAGTAATATCACCATGATATTTCCACTTTATGCTTTAGCTTAAATAGTTCCTAAAGATTCAGCTTGAGATATATTCTTCCTCTGGAAAAAATAAATTTTAATATGTTGTTCTATTGTAAATTTCTTTTAGTATAGAAAAACTTTCTCACTTAAATTTCTTTAGCCTTCTGATCTTCAGAATTTGATTCCTATTATTTATGCCTGAACAAATTTAACTTTTATCAAAATCTTTCTCTTTTGTAAATGAAACCAGTGGAGTTTAAATCTGTAATGGGTCTTAAAAATTGTAATTTTTGTTGTTTTTTTGGTGTTTTTTTCTTTCCTGAGTTAATTCCAGTGAGTTTGCCAGGCATTTTATTGTGTTGTTTGCAGAACTGAGTATTTTTTGTTTTAGTTTGGAGGGGATATTTTTTGTTTTCTAATAGTTTCCCCAGTGCTGTATACCAAGGAGACAGCAACACTCTGCTGCTGTTAACCTCCATTTTATGTACTCAAGGATCACAGTCTTCCTTTGGAACTTCAAGCTTTTGGCATTTTATGTCCTATACTTAGTCTATGTAATGTTAATTTTTTATTCAGCAATAATTGTGATGGTGATATAGGATGATCTATAGTGCTGCTGTGCAAATTTAAAACATCATAGATATGTATCAACTCTTAAAGTGGAACATATCTTGATTTCTTTTTGGTTAAAAACTGAAAATAAATCACGACTCTCCCAGCATGAGGAGCTCTGTTTTAGGCTTGTCTAACGACAATGCTCTCGTAATTGAAAGAAAAAAAGAAAAAGGAAATTTGGGAGACTGTTAGTCTACATGTGGCATACTTTTTTTCTCTTGAATTGAAAATTAAAAAAAAAAAATCCATTGACACATTTGGACTGAAAAACTCTTTGCTGCACATGTTTTATATATGTGGGTTTATTACACAGATCATGTGTCTTAATTAGGTAATTTATATTGTGTTATCCAAAGAAGATGTTCTTGTTCAGTTGGATACACAATGAAAGTTTCAAGAAAACTCATTAATCCTGTGTTTACCGAGATCAGAGCATGGCCATGGAATAGCAACAACTACAAATATATCTCTGTATGCTGAGGGAGTTACCTACAAGCCGTGTTCTTTGGATAATTGTGTTTGTAAACATAGATTTATACACAATATAGGTAGAAATGAGTCATATTTTTAGTGGAAATTTTTCTTCCCAATTCTCTTCCTGAAACGAAATATATTAGATTTATCCACTGTGCATCTTTTGAAGAAAGAAAATGAATGATAAATCAAACTGATCTCAACGAGGAAAGTTCAGTCATTTTGTTATCTTGGACAATTTGAGTACTCATGTTTCAGAGGGGTAATGGCAACTTGAATTTTTGCTCTCCTGACCTTTTTTTTCTTCCTTCCCATAGAACGTTGATATTTCCTAAATGAGTGTTTTGTTTCCTTGTATTAATCTGGCACTGTTCACCCAGAAATTGAATCTAGTTATCGCTGGTTAGGCTAATTAAGATTTCTTGGTTTCTCTCCCCCTTTGTCATTAAGCTGGATTTCAGCTTCACATACCCTTGCAATTACTTTGAAATTCCAAGTCTCCTTGCAAGTACTTTGAGAAATCTGAAAGCTAAATGGTTCCCAAGTTTAAAATAGGATGTTCCCTAGTTGAAAGGCAAAAAAGCAATATTGTTATATTTGTATTCTGATGAAATTCATTATGTACGATATAATTTGTGTCTCCATAACAATCTACTCTTCTTCAATTAGGGATTATCCAGATACTGCATTTTCTCTAGATCTTTTCAGTAATTTTTTTTTTCATTGAAAATACAGAAGGAATTTGAAGTGTTTGTTACTGGCAGTAAAATATATGTTTGCAGAATTTTTCTTCTATTTATTGTAAATCAGCTACAGAACAGCAATCCATGGCATCAGTCCAGGAAACTGAGATTATGAAGTTAGTCAGTAAAAAGATGAACAACATATCGTGTTTGTAAATCTTGATGAACATCATCCTTGCCATGCAGTGAGGACCTGCTCCAGCTCCCTTTGAAGTCAATGAGAAAACTCCCACCAGCCTCCAGTGGGATTTGGCTCAGACCCTGATTTCCCACATCTGTGTCCAGTTTGGGGATGGATAGGGCAAGAGGGAGTGCAGGCAGAGAACTGTAACTGATGGGATTGGTGCAAGGACCTTGGTTGCAGTGGGGAGGGAAGGTGAGGAGATGGAGTTTTTATCACACCAGTTCCGTTATCCATGGGAACACGAGCATTGGAAGTGGTGCCACGTGGCCAATTTTTTTGATGTTCTACAAGCCCTCACTGCTGTCCAGTCCCCTCAAGAACATCTGAAGTGTAACCTAGGAGAAATCTGTTGTAATTTGCTCTCCTGCTCTCTGTATTTATAAGCCTACAATATTGTAAGTTTTTACTGTGGGTGGACAAGCAACATCCACTCATATCAAAGAAGATACAAGTACAGATAAATATAACTTTATACATTCATTTTTATATAACTTATGCAAATGTATGCACAAGTTAGTCACAGTCCCCAGGCTGGCAGCAGATCTGATGTGGCCATTGTTGTAGCTTATTTTGGACACCAGTGTTGCTGGACAGTCATGCTGCCTCCAAGCAGAGCTTTGCATGTGTGAGTTTGTCAGCTGGAGCAAGGTTTGGCTGGATGGAGATGGCAGGATGGGACACAGTGAGGCACAGCTCTTCCTCTCTCCAGCCAAGTTGTGCCTTAGGCAAACTGCATGTGGAGGCTCCCAGGGTTTTTTTTTCTCTTGAGGACATAAGGAAGAAGAGGTGGAAGTCTGAAAACTGAGGCACATGGAGCTGGCTTCTGCATGGTCTGCAGCCTTCGCTGGCTTCTGATATTCACAGAATAATTTGGGTTAAAGATCATCTCACTGCACCCCCTGCAACAGGCAGGGACATCTTCCTCTAGGCCAGGTTGCTCAGAGCCCCACCCAACCACCTCCTTGTTCAGCCTCATCTCCTCATCAGCCACCTCCTGTGACAACTAAGGTGTTATTCTCCACCTTCTAAATTAAATAAAAAATTGTCATTTACCCCATTCAACACTGGTTGCTCCAGAAAAGAATAGTTTTCTTTAGCTCTTGCTGGTGAGTACTAACTGACCATCTTAAAAAACCAATCAAAGACTGTAGACACAGCAGCTCATTGCTCTTTTCTGTGTGAACTTATCTGTTCCCCAAAGACTAAACAGAACAAAAGGGACAGTTTTGGTATGCCGGGTTCAATTGTCAAAATTAGTATTCTTAATGTTCTTCCTTATTTTAAACACCCATGAATAACTTGGTCCCTACTGCTTAGATTATAGATTTTAGTGTATGAATTTTAATAATTCTAATTAATGGTGCTATCTTTATTATATTACTTTGTACTTGGGTTCACTCTTTCATCACAAGATCTCAAAGCACTCTATTAAGTTGCACCAAATCTTTGTAAAGTAGATGAATTTTAGCCTATTGAGTTTATGTATTGGATAAGTGTAGTAAAGGGAATGAACAGTTTTTCCAAAGTTCATTTCAGAGCTTTCCATTGATTCTCTGCAATATTTAAACACTGAGAAAACTAGGCTCCCGAAAACTTGACTCCCACTTCTACTCGCTAAATTATGGATCTCTTTACTCCCTATTTTGAATTTCAAGTAATCTTTGAAAAATTTGTATTCGTGAGTCTTCAAATATGAATAGTGATAATTTTATCAATATTATTAATATGCACTATTAAAAGAAATAAATCTACATTTGCAAAGCTTTGATGTGCTTACAAAACCTGAACTTTTAAATGAAAGTGTGTTTTTAAATCACGTATGTATTAGAAAAATCTGTTAAGACAGTCTCACAAAGATCTGAGCAAATGCTCAGAGCAATGATTCACGTGCTCCTGCAGCTATGCCCTGGGAGCATCACAGATATCCAATGGAACAGACCTGCTCAGCACCTCTCAGGTTTTGTCTCAAACAGGTTTTGTTGTGTTTCTTTCTATTTGTTGATTATGGTAATTTTAAAAAACCTATTTGATGTATATATGTATATATATAAATTTGTGTGTGATTTTTATGGTGCTGTAGTTGTGTGCTGTGAGAATTACCACATGGAGAACCTGTCTGCTAAATCCACACCAGATCTCCATGGTGGACTGTTATCTCTGATAATCTCACCTTTCAAATCCACCAATTATTGTGGATATTGTAGTACTTTTCTTAAAAGTTCTTCCTCTCCTTTCCCACTGCTCTACACCAAGGTGAGAGCTGGTAATTCACCACATGGATTTCCTTCTTTTAAAGGATATTCATATTTAAGACTTATTAAATAGTTCAAACTGCTACATTACTCTTTCTTTTCCATTTGGACATTTTAAGACACTTACTTAGCTGGTTTAAAAATAATAAAATTGTGACCTTTAGTTGACATTCCAAGCTCGTGTTTTGAAGGCTGTGCTTATATTTTGAGGTTGCTGCCTAGGTAAATCAGGACTAACTGAACTGACTAATTCTGAGTGTTTACCTCCTTTCAATGCTTTTTTTGGGAGGGGGGAGTCTTAGTCTAAAAGAGCCCATTTAAGAACCAACCTGCTGAAGGCAGAAGGTGCCTGAGAGTGAAGCAAAAATGTTTTGAAGAACAGGATTGGACTCCCTGTCTCTTCTGCACTAACCACCAACAGCTGGAGAACAGGCTGCAAGAGGCAAGAGGATCACATCTCATGGACACGTGAGCCAAGGCTTGAGGTTTAGCAAAGCTTCCAGGGGAAAGGTACAGGTTTTTTTGTTGCCTTTGCTTCATTGTTTGTATTTAAATGGAATAGAAGCCTTTAAATGCTAGTAGAGATCATTGTAAAACATGTAAATTGTAGCCTGTGGACTTTCTGTATAGCAATATGTATTTGTTTTGTTTTTTAATTTATAGCTATTTTTATCTAATTGCTGAACAGTGCAGCTAAGCAGCAACAGAGGGAGGATTTAGGTGGGAGGGGGAGATAAGAAAAGTTGGGAGAAAGACAAAAGAATGTCTGTAGTTGTCCAGGGAGTCTTCAGACTTTTGCACTATGACTTCAAACCCGGGGATCAGTGGATTCTACCTGTTCCAGCAGAAGGTTTGGTCAGGGCAGCAGTATATGGGAGGATGTCCCTGTGCAATTTATGGTTCTCAGTAGTGATGGCTCAGTGCCTGTATCTATCTGGTTCCAGGTCATATGTGGTTAGAACATGTTTGATCTCCTCCAGAAGACAAGGAGTATCCCACAGCCACCTTAATTTCATCCACTCTGGCATCTGTTGAAACATCTGGTGGTGGCTGGTGTTGGAGACATTACAGTGGATGTGTTGGGAAACCCATCTGGCTCAGGATGAGAGCTTTTTCTGCTCCTCTGAGCTGCACAGCATTGGGGGATCTGGAAGCCCTTCACGCTCTGACCTTTAGGAAGTTGAAGTACTCAGTGCAGGGCTGTCATTGAAAAAACAGCATTTCCTGCTTAAAACTTTGTGAGGCATATTTTTATTTTAATTGTATACTTATAACCACTGGTTAAAAATGGGGCTTTTTAAACTGTTACTTTAGAACATTGTATAGTATAAAAACCCACCCTTTGTTTCTCAGTGATACTCTTGTGGAATGTAGTTATGTGGGGATAGTGTTGACTAGTAATTATTTACTTGACCATACAGGTTAGTTTTCCTTCAAACTATGCATTTCATTTTAGCAGTGGCATCTTCAATAGCTATTTAGAGAAGAGCTGGAGAAGATAGAAACTTCACAGAGAAGGGGAAGAAAAAAAAATCCAAATTAAAAAATATTAAAAAAACAACAAACCACCACACACAAGTTGGAAGGGCTTAGAATAAATTATTGCATGTCATTCTGTGGGAAAATCTTCCCGTACGGATGCTGTGTTGTTGGCAATGTGAGTGCCAGATCCACTCAGCTCTGCTTTGCACTCCTGTCACCCTTATCACTCATGAGACGATCCTCCTCTACTGTAAGTGCTACCCCCAGCGGCATGTACTCATTTATAGGACTTGCATGCTTATGCTGAAGTCAGGCACCCAAGAGGCACGGGATGAATTGACAGTATAGGCAGATGCTTTCAGCAAAGGAACCAGGATGTTAAAAGAGCCTTAGCGTGGTTATTGTTTTGCCAGGCAAATCCATGTTCTTGTCATCAAGGTGTTCAGGAGTATTTCAGCCTCGTCGTACAAGCTTGAATACATGAGCTGTAATCAAGAGTTACATCATTTGGTGAGACAAGACCTTGAGGAATACAGCAAAGGGAAATGTGCATAATTAGAACAGTTCAGTTACAAGGGAAAGGGGCTTTGATAGTGTTAGAAATGCAGCTGAAACATGCAGCCTCCATTGCCCTGTCATCAGGCATTAGATGGTAGATGCCAGTGGGCCAGGGGGATCTCAGGATCTAGTGAAGGAGTGTGGGGTTCCCTCTTTGAACCTTTCCAACCCTCAGGAAAACATCTAAGGTGACCATCTGCTGAGCCGCAAGGTCTCCTTCTCCATTTGCGGACAAACACTAAACCAGAGATTAAAAAAAAAGAGCCGCTAACTAAAAAAAAAAAAAAAAAAAATTAAAAGCAGTTTGTTTTGATAGTTTTTCTCAGAAAAGAATGCTGAGAAATAGGAGCATGACCAATTCCTCTGCCACCTCAAAATTCCTGTAAAGGAAGAGGCTGACATGAAGAGGGGCCAGACATGGTGACAGGGAACACGTCATAGGTCATCAAACGCCGTGGGGCCAATGCGCTTCCCATAGTGATTTCCACACTAACAAAGTTGCCAAAATCCTTCCTAGAAATTTCACTTGGGGGAATAAAAAAAAAAAAAAAAAGAACTTTAGTAACACCCGTTTTAAGTATGCAACATCCAGCCTGCTTTATTTAGATTTTTCACAAAATATTTATCACTGCCATAGTGATATCTAACCTAAAAAAAGAGACGATGTTTCAAAGCAATTTGACCTTCTCTAGACCCTATCCAGAGACATCTCTATTCTTGCACGTGTATTATTGGCAAATGTTTTGAATTTTTGAGTTTGTAGAGGAAAATGCTCAACATCTCAGGGATTCTTGAGCCATGGGAGACTGCTTTCCACCCACCACTGAGTAAGTTACCAGACAATACTTCATGTTTAGGTATCAAATATGTTGTAACTATCCCTGGATGTGCAGTGAATTAATTACATTGCTCCTCTTTGCCTTTTCATTATTCTATTTATTATAAGGCAAAATTTGCTGTTGAGGCAGTGTGCCAGTTGGGCACTTCCAAGGAACACCACTCAGGGAGCACTGGAGGAAGGATTTCAGCACTGATGCTCTTCCAAGACATCAGCACCAACTGGCATCACTGGCATTCATCTTTTAGGTGAGGCTGTGGCTGGAATCCTCTCTCTCAAAGCAAACACTGCAGCAGAACGTTGCAGGTGAGTTCTGAAATTAACTGATTTCACGACAATATAAAACTCAAGGTTAGACATTTTTTTCCTTGAGGCTGCTGGCTGGGTCCTGCTGGGTGCTGTGGAACGCTGGCAGTGCTATGAATATCAGGAATGCTAATAATGGGGTCCCATTTCTAACTTGGGAACAAAGGTTTCATTGCGTGCACATAACTTCCACGGGCAAGCATTCCTCTTGTCTTGCTCCATGCGGGGTGTGGCTCTGCGTGAATAACCCCAGTCCTTTAAAAGGGTCCTGGAAGACAGTCAAAGAATTGTTTCTTTGCCAATAATCGTAGTGTGGGGAGGCGCCAGGCTCAGGTTTTAATCCTGCAGATGATTCCAGTGCAGGGAAGGAGGTAAATATAGAGTGCAATCTGAGATCTGGGTCTTCATTGGGTTTGGAGGTCTATTTACTGGGGGTTTCATTGCCATGCTCTTGCAGTTGTTTTAAATTTCATTTTTTAAAATAGTTTAATTAATTTATCCTAATTTCTCTGGACAGTTCATAGTGTTGCTGGTTACTAATTGACTCCAGGGTGTTTAATATGTTTAAGCCAATAGCAGAGGTCAGGGGAAGGGTATCTAAAGACCACATGGAGAGCATCTGCATATTTGATCTTGTTTGCACCAGATTCCTGGCTCTCGCTGTCTTAGGGACACCCAAGAGGGTCGCAGTTGTCATAAGCACGTCTTAAGTGGGTGCTTCAGAATTGTCCTGGGCTGGTGTTGAGCCAATCCAGCAGCTTCCTTGAGCAAAGTATGCGCAGCGGAAGAGGGAGCAAGGGAGGAGGAATGCATGGCATTCCCCTTCGTCTCTCTGGCACAATTGTCCTGTTGGTCCTGTTTCAGCTGGTGGAATCCAGACCAGCCCCGTGGCCATGCTAGGGCACGTGAAGCTCCAGTTTCTGACCCTTATATGGCACAGGATTGCAGCACGACTGGCAGGGTGGGTTTGCAGCTCCTTTTCCTCTCTGCTCAGCCACAACGAGCCCAAACGTGCCGTGTTTAGGAATCTGGCCCTATATTTCCAAACTCCATGCAAATATGGTAATAATAGCTAAACTGACATTTGCTTTCGCTTCTGTATAATATGTCTTTAATATGATCACCACCCTTAACATTTAAAGGAACTTTGACAGTTATGTAATCCCTTCAACATTTAAGTACAACAGGAATTTATTATTAAGTGCAGTGGCTGGAAATGGAGCACTTTTTTCATTCACACTATAAACAGTTATGTTGGATTAGTAATCCTGCTTGTCAGAGTTGTTCACTGTTTGATATTAATCAGTGGGTTTATGAAAGGTGCAATAGAAGGCAGAAATGAGCAGTGAAGAAGTTGTAAACCTTGGTTCCATAAAATCAGACTCTATGTATTTCTCAGGTTCACAACATTTCTTGCAGTGACCTCAGGCTGAGGAGAAAGAATGTGCTGCATTATGGTAGTGGTTTATCTTTCAATAAACATATATTTAGTTTCTCACTATATAATGCAATAGCTGGTAGTGATGAAAGCCCAGACTTTCAAGAAACATTTTTAGGTTGTTTTGTAAAGAGTGTGTTTTTCAGATTGTTGTGTAGATTGAGCATGATACAACCTAGCAAAACACTTAATGATCAAATATTACATGACAAAATGAATGCCATCTCCTTTCGGTGCTTATCCACTATTAAAATCATGTGCAAATCACTTCACCTGAATATTTCTACCTAATTTGTGGGCTGTTATCTTTGAGCTACATAATTAATTTCTGTATCTTGCAAACACTGTTGCACTGCAGGTTTGTTGTTGATTTTTTTTCCTTTTTTTTAACACTTCTGATTCTCTAGTGCATATTCATGCATCACGTACAGAGGAGCCAGGTCCTCTGGTTGGAAATGTCATCCTGTGAGATCCTTAGATGATCAAAGTGACAATGACACCATTGTAATGCAACATGTCTTCAAACAGTGCATAATAAATTACCATGATTGGTTAACGAACATGCATGATTAATGAAACAAAATATAGACATATAATAAAGACTTTTCTCATAAATGTCAGTCATCTTCCTTGTTCAAATGCTTCTGGATGTGCCCCTTATACACCTTGCAGAACAGTTGACACATATATGTATGTAGATATACAGTAGTGAAATCAAATTCAATATATAACCTTTGCACTAGAAGTGAAGATAAACTTGAGTACCATGTTTGACAGATTTCAATACCTAAGTTTGACTCAAGTTTGTTTTTCCCCCTTATTTCTGAAATCTTGCTTATTACAGCTTTGTTTTGGCATTGAAAAAAAAAATCTTCATTGAATAACATTGGACATCGTTAAACTATGTATATCTTTCACTGATCACTTTTAAAGCAACGTGGCATTAGCTTTGTAAATTCTTGGGGCTAAATTTAGCATTTGCTTGTGGTAGGATCAAAAGTGTCAAAAAATCTGCATCATTGCCTCGTTATCAATCACTGGGATATTTTGGGAGAAGCAGTTTGATTTGCATGGTCGGACCTCCTACCTAGCATCACAGAAGGCTGTGCATCAATAAAATTAACTTTTGTCACTCAAACCAAATCGGGCTGAGGCGCCCCTGCCAGAACAGCTCATGTGCGTGCGTGGAGCACGGCTGATCCCGGAAACACTCGGACCATGTTTGGGAAGGCAGAATAAAATAATTCATCCACTTCTGGGTGCTATCCCAGAGCTTTCTTTATGTCTCAAAAGAAATCCGACAGGAAGGCAATAAGTCCCCCTTGCACAGAGCCAGAAAAAGGAAAGGTCTGGATCCAACCCACACAGCGATGGGCTGGACCAGATCCGGCCTGCTCCATCCCGGTGCGCAGAGCCCTGCCCAGCTGTGCCTCACCTGTGGAAGCCTTGGAGCTGTGATTTACAGTGCAGCCGCCCTTTGCTCAGCTCCCTGTTGCTCTGGAGGAAGTTGCTGCAGCTCTTCTCAGAGCACAACGTACCTCTCATCTCCTGCCAGCTCTGCAGAGCAGAGCAGTTCCCGGCGGCAGGATCACCACCCTCGTCGCCTCCTCCATCGTTCGCCGAGCGGGAGACGCTGCTCCTCCAACATCTGGAGGTCTGGTCTGCAGCATGGGGTGCCTGGGGTTCACACACTCCCCTTCTCCATGGATCTAGTTCCAGCCATGCTGGGAGCCTTTCCCAGTGAAGCCCAGCATGGCTGGCTGTCCTTGCTGCCAGCGGGCCACGGCAGCAAGGCAATAAAAAGACAAAAAGTCGCGGCCTTCCTACAACATCTATTATTTTTTTTTGCTGGAGGTTGTATGAGCCAGAGTGGAGGGAGGTGAATGTGTCCTGCCTGGCTGCATCCTGCCTTGCAGCCAACCCACGCAAGAGACAGAGTTGACTTTTCTTAAGCCTCCTTTTGGCAAAAGAAACAGTTTTGTTAAGTCTTACCCATTCTGAAACACTTTGTGGGGTTTTAAGAGAAAAGTGAAGGTATGTTCACAGGCATCAGTTTCTAAATTACAGTAACTGCTTTTTTCACCTCTCCTCTCCCAAATTTCTTTTAGGTGCTCAGCACTTTGCTATAATTATACATTAACTGATAAAAATATGTCGGTAGTACATCCAGTCCTCTTTCCTCCTGTGAATCTATACATAGCCCATTGATATGGTTCTCATCCACGTTTACTGATAGATTTTCTCTTTCTTTGAATTCATGATGAAGAATGGTAGTTTTCTGTGTTTCTGGGGTTTTGGTTGGTTTGTCTGCGATTTAAGCTGCTCCGTAGCTCTACTTTGCCCCAGGAACTGAAGAAAACACTGAGCTTTTTATCCCCTCAGGAAAAAGGTAACAATTTATGGAGAGACTGCAAAAAGGCAGGATTAGGGGATTTTAGAAAATGTAAACCTTTTCCTTTTCGTGTTGTACAGGCCTTTCCCAAGATGTCATTCCTAAGGAAAATGTGCTACCGTGGTGTAGATGGATGGAAAGTTTAAATTCGAGTTTGAACAAAGTCAATACATGTGCACTCTTCATCATTTAAATAATTGTTTCAGTATTGTCTGTGAAACAAATATTTAGACTTTGATCTACTTTTAAAGCCAGATAGTTCTTGAAAATTTTCCTAAGCATTTTTCCCATTTCCTGAGCCAAGGAAACGGTTTTTCAGAGCCTAAGTCAGCTTGTTTTATATCAGAGGAAATAATGGTATTTTAGTGTACCTGGTAGGGCCAACTGAAATATTAAGAAACCTCAAATGCCTGCTTTTGTGCAAAGATTTCTGAGAAGGGTGAATCCAAACAGGGCAAAATATTTTTTTAAACCCTTAAGCAAATGAAATGTACAGATTTGCACTGTCCTTTCAATAGTATTCTTCAAATTCCAATTAACAAGTAAACCAGGCCACATGCAAATTTTATTAAATTTTATCAAATTAATGGTGTGGGACATGAAAGGAAATAATCTTAAAAATATCAGCAGAACACTCATTGGTAATAATGCTAATTGACTTCTCTCTGCTTTATCCTGCTGTGGGGGCTTGGACAAATCAGTCAGAATGAAAGAGATGGACTGGTATGAATTACAGTCTGTGCTGGGTGAGAAATAGCTTCAAGAGGCTGAACTATTTCATGGCAAGACCTGAGCCAAAATATTAAGAATGGCAACATTTGGTAAACCAGCTTTCACCTTTTCAGTGCTTATAACGATCAAGCTTCAGTGTGACTTTACCAAGAACCCTGTATTTTTTGCAACCTTTTTTGCAACCTTTTTTGAAATTTAAAATTGTTTGTGAAATTAATTGCAGGAAGAAAGGTGGGATGCTTCATTAAAAAAAAAAAACAAAACCTGTTCACCCCTGACATGCGTGGTCCTGGTGAAGGTCATTTTGACTAATCATGGGATGAGCTCTGCTGGTGTTTGGAACCAGGTTCCAAAGATGAATTAGTGGCATCACTTGGAAACAGATTTTACAACTGAAAGTAAATAAACTGCAAAAAAAATCTAATCCAGAAGACAAAATTAATTAGTATGAGAGCAATCTATCAAAGCATCCATAAAAATAGAAAAGCTACCACTTGTTTGAAGCAAACAGTCCCTTACTTTGCCTTCAATGTTTACCCTTTAAAATAGAAGGTAATTTCTAATATTTGGACTCTGTTTTTTTTTTTTTTTCCCTTTAAATTTATTCCTTTGTAACTGCCTCTAAGCAGTCTCTCTGTCTGAAAGGCATTTGTAACACCACCTAATTTCTTTCTAGTTTCTTCAAGGTTAAGAATATCCATAGGTATCCATTCAGGGCATATTTATTCAACGGTTAGAAAGTACACCAAACTGTTGTCTAGTGTAGACTTTATTTTAGGAGCAAACATAAACACGAAGAAACTATAATCCTGGTGTAATGTAGGAATCTAATTAAGACTAATGAGGCAACATTAAATTTAATGTATGATGCATTTTATATGCCTTACCATTAGAGCTGCAGCAAGCTGTTCGTCAGAGCGTCGAACTTTGGTGAATAAGCCCCTCAAGGCATTGTTAAACAATCTGGGCTCAGGCCTTCTCCTGCCCATTAGGTTGTGCTGGGCTTGGAAAAATCTAGGTATTAATGGAAATTTGGGGTTGGGGGGAGGCCTCAAGAAGTTCTGCCCCTCTTGGAATGGCTCAGCAAGCAGATAAAAAGGGAAGATAAATGGATGGCTGCATGTGACACCCTCGAGGAGGTACCAGGCTGGGATGGGAAGGGAGGAGGGCCAAGTGTAATGTGTGAACTGCTGTTTGAGAGGCACCTATAGCAACGGGAGTGGGAAAAGGCTGGGATTTAAGTGACACAGTTTATCAAGAAGAATGGGCATGGTGGTCATTGCTTAACAGCTAATTAACAGTACAGTTTATTATTTTTTTTAAAATTCTTATTAAATTCAGGAAGTTCAATAAGTTCTAATATGTATTTAACAGTACCGAAAAATAGGAGTATAGCTCCAGATATGGATTTCACTCTCCAGAATCCTTTCCCCAAGTACAAATGGAAGATTCCTCCAACAATTAAAACAGAACTTTTAACAATGACTTATCACATAACCCTTCATAGAGTCTGTTTAAGTCCCCTTTACTGGAGAGATTTAAGACTTGTAGATGTGGCACTTGGGGACATGGGTTAGTGTTGGGCTTGGCAGTGATGGGGTGACAGTTCAACTTGATGATCCTAGAGGGCTTTCCCAATATAAAAGATTTTATATTTGCCTTAACATGCAGGGAAGTATACAATATACAATGAGGGTAAAGATGAGTTAGAATGAAGATTGGGTGCTGAGGGATGGGGAGATTTTTGGAGGAACATGTAATGAGTTCACTTTGTGGGTTTGCAGTATAAACTGATACTATGGTGATGGGTCAGAAGTGCAGGCTGAGCTGTAGCTTGGACAAGTTCATGGGCTCTGGTGTTAATTGGTGATTGCCAGCTGCTGTGAGACTGGGCCAGCCATGAGAAGAAGGTGAGGTAAGGAGGGTTTAGTTGGCATGAGGAGAGGGGATGGGGAGGGCCAGTGTCAAAGTGCACTTCAACCCTGCCTCTCCAAAAGCTGAGTTTCAGCCTACTACATCCTGGAAATTCATTCCAGTTTATATTATTGCATGTGTTAGTGATGGCTTGAGTGTTTGAGACTTTGAAGTATTTCATCTACAAATCAAATTGGAATTTTTTTCTTTTTTCTCCTTTTTTTTTTTTCTTTCTTTTTTTTTTTTAATTTTTTTTTCTGTGTAATATAGCCATGGAAACCTATAGTCTGTGCTGGAAAATAAATGACTGGAAATATTCCTCAGTGACTAACTTGCTGCAAGACGTTACTGTAAGTGCAAGCACCAAGTTATACTTTTGACAACAAATAAATGTCGTGCTGGGTTGGAATCAAGGATTCAGCAGCTAGGCTGGTCTGAGGAAAAAGATGCTGTCAGGATGACTGGCAGTGGTGCTATAGAAAGATTGCAAAGCTACCTATAGCACAGGTTTGGGCTGGGAGAATGAGTTATTCCTTTCAGGAACATCAGGGAGCACCATGAAAGCTCAGCTGGGGGCAGAAAAGAAAACAATGCTGCCAGAGGGGCTTCAGGGGGGTGGGAAGGAGCGACACTTGTGTTCACAAGTGTTTGGGGATTGACCTCACTCAGCTGCTATGGAAGTGTGGGTGGGGGGGACGACTTCAAGGCAAGCAGATGTAGGCTGATGCTGAGAGTTTTTACAGTGCCCTGGTGTGTGGGGAACATGCTGGGACCACCCCATCGTACCTGACCCGGCTGCCAGAGAGATGGAGAGAAAAAGCACATGCAAGGCAGGGTGGTTTTCCCACCACAACCTGCTCTGCTCTCTCCCTTCCCGAAGGGAATGCCTGTGTGCTTCTACCTGTACAAACCTGAGTGAGGTTTATGCTGTTGTGTCTGCTCCTTGCTCAGTGCTGAACTGAAGGTAGATGGAGAATCAATTCAAACAGGGAGATGTGAAGGTTTATGGAAGCAGACAATTCCTCCATTCCTCATGCCCTTGTGCTCTGTGCTCTTCTATCCACGGGGAAAAAAAGTCCCAGCAAACCACATAAAGTGCAAATTTATTGCTATGGGACTTTTTAATTTATTTTCATTTTATTTTTCCTGCTCCAACATCCTCCTAATTTCATTAATAACAATTCCTGATCTTTCTTGTGACTGAGTTAGAAATATGCACTCTTTTCAAAACATAGGTATAGGTCATATTTTTTCCCTTAAGATTTTGTCTTTTCCTTGAACACGTCACACTCTGCTTAGCTTTTGCCAGCTGGATGCTATCTTCCTGTGTTTGGACCCTGTGGATCACAGTTCTGGAATGTTCTCTCAGCTTGGCCTCACTGATCTGGCCTCCAGGGCCGCCTCTGCCCCACTGGGGTTTGTAACACACAGGTTTAAACACATATTACAACCAGAGAAATCAGGGCGAAGACATTTGCAAGGCTCCTTAAATCCCACCACTTGGTGTTTAACCCAGTTCTGGGGAAAATGTGATAGATTAACCTACCTGCCTTTCCTTGTTGTGTATGAGTGTTGTTTGGATTTAGGTCAAATTCCTTGAATGAGATAAACATCCTTTTTATCTCGGCGTCCTGTTGCAAATGGCTTTTCCTTTAGGAATGGATTCTCACCCTCCTCTGCAGCCAACTTCCTTCTGCTTTCCCACTGAAACCACCCTGGTATTACCATATCCTGGGATTTCTCTCTGGGATGTTAGAACAAACAAGGATGGCGTAAACCTTGGGAATTGTTTGGTCTGCTAGAAAAGCACTCAGATGAGCTCCAAATAGGATTCATAAATTGCACAGGGATCTGGTGGTTGTCAGAAGTCCTTAGTTCTATTTACTGCCAACGTGGCCACGATGCAGTGGGAACTGCTAACTTTCCTGGTGCAGTGTTTTTTCCTGCTGGGGTGTGGGTTGTGTTCTCAAAATCCATCTGGCCATTACTTGTTTCCCCATCACAACAAGCAGTCAAGGTGGTTTTTATATAACCAGCCTTTCTGATCAAAGAAAAGAGGTGATTCTTGCCCAAAACTGTTACAGGGCTTCCTCCATCCCAGCCTCTTTGGCTGTGCTCAGCTCCTGCAGGTCCTGAGCTGGCTCAGGGAAGGGTTAGTCTGTGTCTGCTCCCTTGAACCTCTTCTCTCTGTAGGGAGACTCTTTTAAACAGTAAATCACCAGCAATGATCTGGGAGAGACTGATCCTCCTCCCCTCTTCAATAGGTAAATTGCCCTTTTAGAAGGGTGATCCATGCTCCCGTCTTCATTTTTCATATCTCACTTAACAAAAAATAAATAAAAAAAAAAAAGCAGAAAAGAAAAAATAATCTTCAAGGGACTTTGACTTGAGCAAAGGCACTTTAGAGTCTTTTTCTAATGTCATTCTAAAGTTAAAAAACAATTTGACTTCAAGGGAGATACAGCCCAATTTTTTAAAAACTTAATAGGATTAGTCATGGGAACTATTTTTAGCAAAAGTTCAACTTTATCCATGTATTTTAATGTGGGAAAAGTGTGTCCTTTTCCCTCTGCTAATGTTTGATGTATTCCAGCCCTCCTGCGAGTGTGTTTGAGTATCTTAGGGGCTCTGGAGTGGAGGAGAACTTCCTCTCGGATTCTCTCTGTTTTCTTTCGTGAAAATGACATTCCTAAGCTGTTTCACTTTCTGACAGGAAATGGAGCCTTGCCAAAAATGATTAAAGTCCAAGAAAGCATAACAGTTCCAAAGCTGCAGCAGTTCTTTAGGAGTCCCGAGTTTGACATTGTGTCAAACAAATGTGAAATATTGTTTAATAAATTTGAATAATACAGGGAAAGGGAAAAATGGTTCTTGGCTTATAATGCTGGTGCTCTTTATTAAGTCTGTAAAGGCCTGCCTAGCTCTAATAAATTGAAATATATACATAAATATACTTGTGCATGGATAACAGTTTAATATTGTAATATATAATGAACGGCGCACATGCACCCCCCACATGCAGACATTGATTTATTGGTGCTATGACCATATATATATTGATATGTGTGTGTAGGCTCCCTCACAAGTTTGTATATATTTATACATGGAATTACCATTTGCAGGCAACTCCTGTGCCTGCTTCATATAAGAAATATCATAAGTGTTATTTATAAGGTGTGACGTGACATTATGACTTTATAAAAATACTAACCTAATGCTAGATAAAATACAATTGTTAACGGTTTCTCAATGCTTTTTAATTCAGTGTTTGTTTAAAGGAATTATTTTGAGGCCTTTGCTTATGCCAAATGACACCTTATCATGTAATTCCAGCGTTACTAGAAGAGTTGTGCTGAGGCTCAGGAAAGCAGTGGGAATTCTGTGGCACCCAAGAGCCTGGCTCTGCCACCTCATCCCATTTTACAACTCTCTCTGCCAGGAGGGCTTCCAGCCACTGAGAGTTTGACAGTTTTCAATATTAGGGTATTAACACAACAGCTCTATCAAAATGAGCCAGACTTCTAAGAAATTCCTGTGCTGTCAAACCCAAGTGTGAAAAAGTCCTGCCAGGCTCCAGTAGTCCTAAGGTTACTTCTCAGAATCCACAAACACCCTTCAGCATTTGTAAGCTGGCTTCCAATTTTATTTTGGATTTTGGTTCTACTGTATTCACAAAAATCACATTTTTAAGTTGTTCTCTGGCCACAAGACTAAGAATTTTTTTTTCTTTTTCTCCTTGGTTTTAATATAAAAGCTGGATTACATCATTACCAGATTCCAGGAGCTCTGAATTTTAAAATTAGTCTAACTTCTTAAGGTTCAATAAAATTGGGACAGTTGGCAACTTTTCTAGAAAACATGAAAAGTTGCTTTGTTGGTTCTTGCAAGAAAACTTCACTTGTTTCCCCTCTGTCAGATACATTACTCCTCCACCAAAATATATCAAATATTCAGGAACTTATAAAATAATAAAAATGTTCTCCTGACACGGTCTCGAAGGCAAAACATTCTTTAAGTGAGGTGCATTTCAAGGCAAAGCTGTGGGAAAGGTTTCTATTTTTCATCCTTTGTGTGGAACTGCTGTGCCATTTGATTAAAAGGAGTCCTCTTTAATAGTTTTCCTAATGGCATTTGAGATTTCACAGGGGTGAAGTTGAGCCAGGACCATCGGTGCCGTCATTCAACAAGGACAGCGATTCACGGCCACTTTTCAAACGAGCTAAATTGATCAGACAAGTCAGTCAATGTCATTGAGCACTATTTGTCACTTCATAAGCAGCTACAATCTGCTGCTCCATAAATGCAGAAGGACCGTCGAATAAATCACATCAACCAGTGGGAGTAGATAGTATCCCTTCATCCATAATTGGAGCGGTCCTCTCCTGTCACATTCGCTCATTCCCCGCGATTCCGGCGCGGATTGACACTGACAAAGAAAGAGCAGCCGCTGTCAGAGGAGCTGGAGTCTGTCTGCTGCTCTGCTCTCCCCACTAATAGATATCTATCATAATATTGTATTAACATCACAAAAAATCAGACTTATAGCTCCTCTATCTGGGTGTATCGATGACACACGAAGGGGTTTCTCCTGGGTTTGTGGGGAAGGCTGATGGATGCAAGAGGAAAGCTCCTGATTAAAACCACTTACCAAATCCACAGGAGTATTTACTGCTCTGTGTGTTGCTGATTTCACGGACAAAAATATTATTAAAAAATAAATAAAATAATGAGGACGTGTTTTGTTGTAAACGGACCGCCTAGAAATTTGTTATTTGCTGGTGCAGGGATACAACCTAAAATCATTCCTATGAAGTTGTTTTGTGGTTATATATTTAGCAAAATAATTAAGGAAATGGAACACCTTGAAAAAATATTATTGTCTCTTAAGCAAGAAAAACCACAAAAAGCCCCCAAAACTTCTCTCTGATTTGGCAAATATGTATTTTCAAAGTGAACTGATAAAATCAGAAGAGAGCATTTATTACAAAGGCATACTAGGCTAGGAACTTTTTTCCTGGAGAAATGCTGGATGGTTTCTACCAGGAATATGTTAGATTAATCAGCTCTCTCAGTACTGGAGAGAAATCACAGTGGAATACCCAAACTGCTGTGTAGTCACATGTAAATCTCTCTGACAACCTGGAGGCACGGATCATTTGTTCAGTGTTTGGTTCCAACAACAAGCTCGTGGAGGAAAATACCTTGTTTGCTTATAAAAAGATTGCAGCTGAATATGTAATTGCTGAGAACAGAGCACTGGGATCCCAGGACTCCAGGATGAGGATCTGGATCCGTTCTCTTTATTTTAGGGGTGAAAAAGCTTTAAGTCAGTTTGCCTGTGTTTAAGCAAAGCTTCACATTGCATGTCTTGTAGGAAAGCAGTGAAACACTTTCTTTTTAAAGGTGCTCGGTGTAAATGTCATGTTCCTGGCTGGAGCCTTTGCCGGGCCCAAAGGCAAAGCGTGATACCAAATCGCTGCTACAGTTTTCAGTCTGGGACATCTCTTGACCCGTGTGCACAGATGATGAACAATTTCTCCTTTCTGGGTTGGCTTCTTTGCCTCTTGGTGCAGAAGTTGTCCTGAAAGCATGCCAGGAACCTAAGTCATAGGTAAGCAGTCAAAATGATTTTATCTATAAAAGATGCAATTCTGTTAATATTCGAGTAAATTCTGCTAGAAGTACTGTTCAAAAAAACCTCAAAGCAGTTGATCATAAAAGTATTTATCATTAAATACAAGACTTTGACTTGTTTTTTTAATTAAAATAATAGAAACATTATGCTTAAAGCCAAAATGTGAGACAAATCCACGTGCATTGGAGAACTGAACAGCATCCAGAGGAGGCAGCTTGCACAGGAGCGCATTCATTGTCAACATCTGATACTGAAAAGGTCAATAGTTAATTAAATAATCCATCACCTTAGGATAGAGAGCCGTCCTCACTTCTGACAATCAATGGCAGAAATATTAAAAGGTCAGAAAATGAGTTACTATATATTGTGTTTTCTTACTGTGTGTTATAAAGATGTGGCTTGTGTTGAGTGGTATGGGCATGAAGACAGGTGGGAAGAAATATTAGCTGTTGCCCAAATATTTTCTTAGATGCTCTTTTACCAGGCTTCTTTATGTGTGGGCTTCTGAATCGATGGACCTCAAAGATGTAGTAAACTTTTACAATGACAATTTAAGACTGTATCACAGGATTTATAACACGCTTTCTTTAATTATCAGTGTGTTTTCAGGAGCATTTTCCTCCTGTGCTGCTTGGGGTTATACTGGGATAAACTGGGTGAGCATGCTGGTATTCAGGTTTTGTTTAGATATGGGCTAGAGTTACTTTGGGAGCCCAAGAGGCAGGTTTTTGGTGCTTATTTCATAGATCTGACGGGTGTAGCAGGGCAAACAAAAATCCTCTCAATGACTTCTAATTCTGTTGTTCTGCCAGGACATGGTGTGTGCCTGGTTTCAGGGTTATCCTTATGAATAATTGTCTTATTTATTAGAGGGTAATGTTTTAAAACATTTAGTGTTTATAAATAGTTTAAATTAATTACAATAATGGTGTTGCCACTAATACTTTTTGCTTTTCCTGGTCATCTTTTGCGAAAACCTTTCCCTCTCTGGTTTTGGGGTTACTCTTGTGTTGTGTTTGTCAGAATATGAGTGTTGGTGCATTTTTTCATTCCTTTCTCAGGATAGGCTGAAGTTTCCTTGTTTTCTGAATGGAAATTGGGTTTTCCATATGAAGGAAAACAACTGACTGATATTTCTGTGCCCAACACAGTTGGAAGGGGTTCCTTCAAGTGATGCCCTTCTCACCCTCTCCAACAGCCCCTTCATGTTGGGACTCTCCACACTAAAGGAAGGGTTACAAATGCACCAGAACAGGGATGTGCTTCCCTCTCCTCCCACACTGCAGGAACACTGTGTATTTATTAACCCTCTCTCTGCTTCTAAATTTCCTTAATTTTACTTTCCTGGTACCTTTTACCCTGAGTGTAAAAGTCACAGTGCTAAATTCCGGCAAGCATTATATGATTATTTTATCTCTCACTATAAAGAGTTTTGAAAGACTTTGTATGAGGGGCAATATAAAAATAAATTGAATTGAACTATGCCTTCACCTCCCCACTTTTTTAGTGCAGAAACCTTTAGAGCAAAAACTGCAATATAAGGACAAAGGAGGAGATTAAGACAGTGTCATGAAAGAGGTGACGCTGGGTGACAGGTCTGACCCTGCCTGAGCAGTTTGGTGGGTTTGCAGTTGGCTGTGTATTAATTAGATTTTAAGCATGTTCACAACTGGGGAAAAACCTTGTTTGTATTTTTAGTGGGAAGGTTATTTTAAGCCATGAGAAAGGTATTAGGTATTATCTGCTGTGGTGCATTTATATAAACAAAGGTCTACCTGATGGCTGTGCAAACATCTGTTCTGTTCTTACCCAACATTGCACGGTTCATTAACACTTACCCTGTTGGCCTCTGAAAGGCCAGTTCTGGAAACACATAATCTTACTTACAGATCCACAGTTGCAATAATTTGACTTATAAAAGGAAATATTCTTAGCTTGGGGTAACAAGGGTTGGGTTGGTTTTTTTTCTGTTTTGTGTTTGCTTGTTTAGTGCGTATGTGTCCCACAGTAAAAATATGATTTTATGTTTTACAATGCCAGCTCAATAAATTACTTTAATAAATGACTCCTGGTTCATAAGAAGTGCTGTATTTTGATAATATCAGCCAACCTTACCATTTGTTTAAGCAAGAAAAGTGAGGAGCCAAAATAAAGCTGTTACAGAAGAAATCTCAAGAATGTTTATGAAACTTCGCTCTAGCTGCATTTATTAGGAGTAGAAGTGTAGTCTTAATTTGTCATGCAGAATTCCAGGGGAGTGAGTAATTTCTAGACCTTCTCTAAACACCAGGACCTAATATTTTTCTACAGCAATTTGTTTGTAAACATGGAGTAAACTGTATAGGTTGCAATGTGACAAAAAGGTATCTAGGATTTGTCATCTTCTGCTAACAGCTGTTGGGCTTATTTTATAGCATCTCATGGGGTTTTTTGGATAAATGCTCTGCTGATGGCAAGCAAAAGCACCCTGAGGATCTCCGATGGTGGGCATGCACAAAGTTTAACTGTAATAAGCTGTTTGTCAGGGATTTGCTCTCCAATGGATCTGCTCCCCTGGGTCTCAGCAATTCCCACCAGGGTGTCCATGTGTCACCTTCAGAGAAACCCACGCTGAACAGGAGGCAAACTCCAGGCAAGATGGCAATCTCCCTTCTGGCAGGGAGAATTTTATGATGTGAAGAGGGGAATCAGGGCTTCCTAAGGAGGATTTTTAAGGGAATGGAGTTCATGAATTTTATTTGCCAGTTTCCCTGCTGCTACAGGAACCCTGAATTATTCTTTTTTTTTGACACCCCCACCTCTCTTTCTCATCTTGTGACATACTGTAGTTGTCGACTTTGGTCTTTTGTTTGATAGTCTGAGGCAACATCTTTGTGTTTGTGGTGCACCTGCTAAGCTGGGCTCATGGTTGGACTCAATGACCATAAAGGTCTTTCTCAACCCTAATGAATCCTAGTGAGCAGTGGAGATGGAGCTGATGCTGAGGGCCTCAAACCTATCACAATTATTTTTTGGGGCTAGGCTTGGACTGAGACTGGTGTGGTCCCATGGACTGATTCCCTGGCACTGATGGACTGCTTTGGGTTTCTCCTTGGTGTGCGCCAGCATTTTAGTGCCATTCCAAGGGGGCTCAGCAAGTGTTTCCAGACAGCTCTTTGCAGTGAGATGGGCAGCAGGGATCAGGAGATGTCTTTCAGAAGTTCACTCTGGACTCAATAGAAAGTTTCTGCAGAAACACACACCTGAATGTTAGGCAATGTTTTGTGGCCCTCCCTTACACAGCCTTCCCTTACACTCAGAATACACTGAGCTGTATTCTCAAAAGTCTTCAATATTTGATGTTTCTAGCTTGTTTAAAATCTTTCCTATGCTGTCACTTACAGCCTTTGTGCAGGAGGCAGGTGAATGTCTCCATAGGTGCCACCAGTGCATCCCTAGGCTGAATGTGAGCGCAGCAGAAACCTTGGTAAATTCATGGAAACCACATTTTAGGCACGTTATTACCTCGGGAGGGAAATCAGCTTGCCTGTGCTAGACATGTGCTTTCTTGAATCCTTTCAGAGTTTTTCATACTTGAGTAATGTGGCAGTGACTGAAGCAGCACGTCAGTTCTCATGGTCCCCTGCTCCCCAGATCGATTACACCCTGTCACACCAACACAGCAGAAGTCATGGTCTGAGGGGAAAACCCACTCCTTTCTCACTGCATTCCCAACTGCTTCAGAACCTCTGCCAGCTCATGTTAGCTCTGATAACATTTTAAGATACTGCTCTGCTGAAATGAAAGCCTTGCTTGCAAGGCCACGCTGTCCGAAGTTCTCCCATCCCTCATTTAAATCCAGCCTAATTAGCCCAGCTACAGACCTTGCTGTTATACATGCTGGAGTATAATGGCTGCTATTATAGCAGCTTGCAGCAGCAAAGATATATGATTTTGAACGATATGTCAAGGAAAAATAAACATGTTTCATTTCTTCATTAGATAATGTTTATTTATAGCACAATATATATCTACCTCCACTGTACCATTAAAGTTTTGACTGCTTTTTAACTATAAAATTTGATATTGTTGTGGCAGCTGCACTACTCAAATGATTGCTATAGTACAGCTGTTATCAAAGAGTAAGATTTATAGCTGCCCTACATGGTGTAAAGATATGTGCATATTTACTTTGTGTTTTACTACTTGTGTCCTATATTTTAATGACACAAGGTGAGATGAAATAGTGAAATAATAAACTCTTTTTTGCTGCCGCAAAAGCAAATGGCACTATTTGTTTAAAGTTTGGTGTTAAATTATCTATTGTGCAATGATAAATTTTTTTCTCTCTGCTACTTTGGTTTATTTAAATCTATTTTACATGTTAGTAGCAATCTTTGGGTTTTGTTTTTTTGGTTTTTTTTTTTTTTTCTGGTTTTACTTTTCAGAGAAGTGCTCTGGAACTGGAGTGGGAACGACATGCTTGATGAAACATGTCAAACCACATTATACTGTAGGTAAGGATCAATATTTTAACCCTTGGATAGAGTGTTAGGGCACAGTGAGCAGCAGCTTCCCTCACTGGTGCTTTTCTAGGAAAATTAGATGAATGTGTGAATAGGGCACCAATATCCACTTTAATGGGGCTGCTGTCCCACACGACCCTATTGCAGCAGGTCCCTGAGCCATACACCACGCATGAAAAGAGGCTCAGAAAATCTCTTGGTAAAGGAAGGGGTGAGAAAATCTCTCCAGCTCAATGGCCAGATCCTGCCCATCAGCACAAATCATTTATAGCCAGGGCTGAGCTCTCCTGCCCAAAACCAAGGCTGGTTTCCATGGGATTCAAATTTTCTAACCACAGCATTTGCAGAGTAGGCACCTTTGGCGCTGTTTTGATTTTCTAGTGACCAATGTCTCTTTACATATCCTTCTTCTATCCCCACTGGTGGGATCTCACTCAACAAGGACTGCCTAATCAAAAGAACCTGCAAGCAGGATTGGGTTATTTCGTGAAGGCTGAAGTCCTTCAGCAGAAATGTGACATAGATCGAGCACAATGTATAATTCTGTATATAAGATGAGAATTTTAAATTTAAATGTTCTCTGAAACTCCAAAACCAGAAGGAAACAAAAGAAGAAATCAAGCTACAGAGGAGAGGTGAGTGATAGAATTTACATTCTTATTTAATTTTTTTGACCTGCTTTATGCACCTTTATTTGATGTTAAATTGATGTTGAGGTTGATAAGTCCAATCCTGTCTGTGTTAAATTAAGCTATGTTGAATTTTTTTGAGTGGGGAAGAAGGGACCCTTGTTTCCCCTTAAAGATAATCCATAAGATAGTGTTCCTCACTCTAATCTGTATTGAGTCAGTCATGTATTGGTCATGTATTTAATATATTTATATATTAAATATACTACATTTATCTTTTTTCTTACAATTTTTCTTTTCTTGAAACATGAAAACATAACCTACAGCAATTTACTTATCTGCTCCCTATTGAACACATTTCTGCCTGTTGCCTTGAACATTTCCTATACCTGTAGTAGGTACTTTTACCTCTTCACCACATTTTTAGTATTTTTTAATGAAATTAAGAGAGTGTTTGAGACCTCTCCAGCTGGAAGAGCTGAACACTGGACAACTCAATGTTCACAGGTTCTTGCTGGAGGTGCAAGGTGCTTATTATGGACTGGAATGTCAGGACTCTGCCAGGTTCTATTGCATGGTACCACCTCTTTTGACTTGGTAGGGAAAGCAACTCCTCATGTCTTTTGTTTTTATAGACTTTGTACCTTTTTCTGTCACTGCATACACTTTGAAAGCCATGTAAAAATGTATTGAAAACAGGCTTTCTCATGAGATCTCCTCTCCTTCCTGGATTTTCTCATGTCATAAATCAAAGAACAGATTTTTTTGGATATTTCGGTGGGTTTTTTTTGGTTTTTTTTTTTTTTTTTTTTTTTGGCACGGACCAAAAGGCTATGACAAATTAAAAAAGAAAAAAAAATAAAAGAAGAAAAATGAGAACTTCATGTCTTGTAAAAGATTTGGCTTTAGGTTTGAGAAAAGCTCCATGCTTCCTATTATTTTACTCAGCCATCCCTACCATGAACTGCCTTAGGGTGATGGCTTGTAGGATTTACTCAAGCATTACTTCTTATCAAAACTTTGACCAGCAACTTGGTGATCACTGGAATCCCCAAGCACAGACTTTACAGGGAACTTACAGGCTCAGTTAAAATGCAAATTACTGTTAATTGGGCAAACAAGCTACCAGTAAAGCAGATATGACAAGTGAGTTGAAATTAGGTAAAGCAGAAGTGATAATTAATAACCCAGCAGTTTGGATGGGTCATTGGTTCAGCTCTGCTCAATCAATAGCTGCTGTCTCTGTTTTGGCTGAAGCTGTCCCTAGGAAAAAAGGGCACTTTTGTGAAAACCACTCTGCCCAGGCCAGACAGATGTGCTACACCATATCTGCCCAACCAATTCCAGCAGGTTTTGCAGAGGTAGGGCTCTCCCAGAGTAGGGCCAGCTCCATAGGTATGGAGATGAGTATTTTGCATTAATTCACCTTAAATGAGCTTAGTATTAGTTTTCAGTCCTTTCACTGCTTTTTTCCCTAAAACCCTGCCAGATATTACTGAAGATCAGATTTTGCAATTACAGAGTAACCACATCCTAATCCTGGGTTTTCCTGCTAATCAGAAACAATTTTTCTCTTGTCATTTGTGTTCCCTTAATTCATTTTGTCTTAACTCTTTCACTACACTTAACAGAAGATAGATGCCTAAAATTTTAACCTCTGCTCATATGGGGAGCTTTTACACTGACCAGACACCAACAGTAACTTTAATGTTATGTTACAAAAATATTATTTGAGCATCTTAAACACATGATCCTTCCAGGTTCAGGAAGCAGGAATGAAAACCAGTAGCTCTGCTATAAAGACCTCTGCATCATCTGTTGAGTCCATTTTCCTTATTTAAAAAAGACAGGGGAAAAAAAAAAAAAAAAGAGAACCATAAAGAAGATAGAAAATAAGTAGCTGAAAAACCCACTGAAATAACACACCCACTAAAATAATGAAGTCATAAACACAAGGAAAATTTGTGTTAAGGCTACAAAAATACTTTACCTCAGTTCCCTTGGGGCTTGTCTTTACAAGACACATGGCCCTTTTCACTTTATGAGAAGAATCCAAGACGCTCAGCTGTATTTCCAAGGCTGAGCAATACTTTAAGAAAATACTGTAAGACTGCTATGTCTGGTCTGACCCAGGACCCTGTTTGGAAAAGCTTTACAAATATGCAGGAGCAGAGGTTTGACTTGAAGTATATCTGCCATCAGCTGATGGTGCACCCTGGCCCATTAGCTGATTAATTATACAGCCCTCCTTAATGAGGGACCAACATCCCAGAGCACTCATTTTAAAACTCAACTCTTGAGTATTTCAACTGGGTGACTCTTTTTTTTGAGGCTGAACAAAAGCAAAACTCATAGAGCAGTAATTTGTTTATCCTTTCTCAGGCACCGTGTCAGTGTTTTGTGCTTCTCAAATATGTTCCTGTCAGAGAAAATTTTGGGTTGGAATGGACCTTAAAGGTCATCTAAAATAAAATCTCCATCTTTCTCTCTACCATCTCTTTGCTTCTGCATATTTCTCAAGGGTTACAAGTCTACCTTTTGCTCCCAAACACTGATGAGGTGATGCAGAAGTATTTGCAGAACTAACCCTGACTCTGGTTTGCATCCATCCAGTGATACAGTCCTAGATAGCTCTGTCTTTGCAATATTTATGCCATGGTTGTCTCCTAGGTCTTAGAAGTCCTTCCCAGCGTCACACAAAATCAGCATTTCCTGTGACCGGAGTCAATAAAATTACTTATGTGAGTAAATACTGCTGATTATGAAAAGCAATTGTATATTTTAGTGATTATGGCCATATTTTGACCAGAAGTATTTCAACACTTCAGCAAAGTGCCAGATTTCCAGCAGGGTTTGTAACTCAGAGCCTTTGATTTGAAATCTTGTGGCCAGGTTTGTTTTTTTTAATTATTATTATTATGATGATGAACACCCAAAGAGCTCTGGGAGGGCTGAGCTGTGTGCTGGGGAGGGAAGGGAAATCCTGCTCTGCCTTGGGCAGCCTGGCAGTGGCTGCTGGGGTGATTCCTCCCCAGGCTCCAACCCTGCAGTGCGTGAGAGCCACATGCAGCTCTGTCCTCCAGGAATGGCTGCACGTGTGGGTGGCACAAAGAGGAGCTTGGAATGTTTTTAGGGAAGTTTCCTCTTTCTTCATGTGTCACGCTGGACAGGGTTGCAGCGTTATCTGATGAAGCAAATCTCAGCATCTCTTTGAAGAAAATGCTTCTGTGAGAGGGTTTTTGCAGATACATAAAGCTGGAGTTGTGTTTGAAACCACAAGGAGGGGGCTGGACACAGCTGTAGAGGTGACACAGAACTGATTTCACAAGGCCTCTATGTGACAGTCAGGATGTGTTGCACCAACAACACCCCTGTCCTCCTTCCCACTGAAAAGGTTTCACCTTTTCATGACCTCGTGGCAGGAAAGAACATTTTTGACTAATATTCACTAGGGCAATGGTTCTCCTTAGAGATTCAAAATGAAAATAATTTTGCCTTTTTAATCACCTTTTACCAGTGCAGCAAAGCCATTACTAAGGTGAACAGAAATTATTTTCTTATGGTTGTATAAAAGAGGAGAAAAGTGCTCATATTGTCTCTGGACACTCCTACTTTAGTGACAGTATAGAATATATACTATTATGAGAAGACATTTATAATCTCTTAAATTTACTCTTTCCCTATCTGATCTGGCATTTGCTGCCTCTATGCTGGTGACCATATGTGTGTTCTGTAGATCAGTGTGCATGTGTTGCATGGAAGGAGGAAGAGGGCTGACCAACTAAATCCATCAGAAACAAATATGATACAGCACCAATCTGCTACAATGCTTTTCTCTGTGTCCAGAAACTCTCCTTTCCATCAGGGCCTCTCAGTTCTGCTGCATTTTTCCAGAGCTCCCTTTCCACTCTGACAGAGGGGAGGAAATAACAAGAAAAGTGCTTTGTCAAGGCTGGTTTGGAAAATACTTTGGGGATTGAGTTCAACCTTCTGTTCTGTTTTTGCTTTTTGTTTGAGTTTTTTTGTTTTTTGTTTGTTTGTGGGTTCTGTTTTGATTTTCTTCCATAGCTGAAGCAGGACAGGAATTCTATCTCAGACATGGGAAGTGTCCTTTCCAAGCATAAGGAAGGACATAAGGAAGTCTGGTTTGCAGCAGCAGGTAAGATGATCCATTGCTTGACACTGCAGAGGGTTTTCCAGTATCACACAGGTCAAGGGGCCGTGTGTCCAACTTGTGAAATTCCTCATCTGCTCCTTTTGCCCTGGAGGGGGAGGGAGGTGGTGTCCACTGCTCCTTCTGCTCTGTAGGATTTCTGTTAGAGATTCAAAATATGCAACTTCTCTACTCTTGCAGCAAAGTCAAGTGTAAATCCTATCTCAGAGACACCTTCTGCAAAAAATAAATGAGTAAAAAAACCTGTTATAAATGAACTTCCCTTCCTAACACATAGCATTGGCCACATTTTCTTTACTGTTTCACTCTGATATTTCTCTGTCTGAAGTGGCCACTCAAGCTAATACGTAAAAACCCCAAGAATTTACATTTGTGTCAGTTTTCTGACTTGCTGTTCAGTGGTCTGCATTTTTTTCTGAGCACCTGGAGATAATTTAAGATGTTGGTAATTTTCAGTAGGTGCAGGAAGTGTGTGTCAGTTGTCAGCATCTGTTGCTCGTTGTATACAAATACCTCATTTCTGGGCATAGAAAATTTCCAGCAGTTCTTATTCTTCTGGTGAGATACAGGTGAAATTGTGGAATCATTAAGAGTAGAAAAGACCTTTAAGACCCTTAAGTCCAATCATCAAGCCATCAGCACCATCATGTTCTCCACTAAACCATTTTCCCTAGTGCAATATCCATACGACTTTTGAAAACTCCAAGGATGGTGATTCCATCACTTCTTGGGAAGCCTGTTCCAATACTTTTCAACCATTTCCATGAAAAACATTTTCCTTATGCCTAACCTAAACCTCACCTGGTGCAGTTTGTCCTGTCCCTTGCTACTTTGGAGAGGAAACTGAGCCCACCTCACCAAAACCTTCTTTCATAGAATTGTACAGAGTTATAAATGTCCCCCTGAGCCTCCTTTTCTGCTGCCTAAATAACCCCAGCTCCCTCAGCCACTCCTCATCAGATTTGTGCTCCAGACCCAAACCCTACTGTCTTAAATTAAGATGAAAAAAAAAAAAAGGGAATTACCTAGTTTTTCACAATAGCTATCATTTATTAAAAACCACACAATTTTCTAAATATTTCATGTGACTTCTCATTCCAAATCTACTGTTAATCAGGGGTATAGAATTTAAAATAGACTGTTTCCTGTTTTTGCTGGGGTATTTTAATGTTCCTGGTCATATGAGTTGCAGGGAATATGTAAACTGGATTTTGAAGCAAGGATGGCATAATACATTTCAGGATACACCTTGACAGAGGCATTAATTCACTACAGGTTCACTCCACATGGAATCTCTGCATTTTTATGACATGTACAGTTGGTTGTAATGCCATACTAGGTATCATGTATAACATCAAAGAGCTAAGTAAGTATAAAGGCATGTTGTATTTCTTCAGTTCATGTCAACAAAGTCCTTTTCAACCTTGGATACCTCTTGCTTAAAATCTTTAGCTCGTCCTGCACTTTTATTTGCAGCATTTCTGTCCAAAAATAATATTTGTAACAGGAAAATGGAACGACCAGCATATCTTCTCTTTTGTTGTTTTTGTTATAGCCCTAAATTATTTAACTCTTAGGTGTCCTTGGAAAGCAGACAAAAGTCTACCAAATAAAGTTAGGTTCTTGGAGTATCATCAGCTTGCTTTCCACGCTGTCATGAAATTGTTTTCTCAAATTGGGCTGCTTCCCAAATGAAATTTTCCTCTACTGAGATAATGTCCCACAGCAGATTTTCTGAAGCCTTCAGAGATTATTCCTGGGCCAGGATTGCAGGCTTTGCTGAGTGAATAGGAAAAGGGCATTTTGTGGACAGGACCAAGCAAGGCAGAGAAAATCCAGGTGTGACCTGGGAGGTGTGGAGGTGTGTCACACAGTACCCAGGGTGACAGATCATCCTGAGGAGGAGGGATTGCTCCCAGTGGCATCCTCTGAGCAGTTTGTAACATGGATAGAATCATGTAATCACAGGGTGGTTTGGGTTGGAAGGGAACTTAAAGCTCATCTTGTTCCAACTCCTGATTGGGCAGGGACACCTTCCACCAGAGCAAGCTGCTCCAAGCCCATCCAGCCTGGCCTTGGAAGGCTGCATGTCTGAATCCTTTAGGAAGGCTGCCTAAACAAAGGAGTCTGGAAGGGAAAGCCCTACTGAGCTGAGCTGCACATTTATGGGAAAGGTGTGAACAGGCCTGGATCAAGCCCCTGTATTCTCTGCTTCCCTTGGAGGTGACCCTAAAATTCTCCAGACAGAGGAGTGATCAGGCTGCCCTCCCCAAAAGAAGACAAAGGGAATGATTGTCCAACCTTTGCCCATACTGATGAGTAGTTACCATTAGCTGGCAAAATGTGTCAAGAGCTGGAAGAGATTTTGTTTGACCAAATAGTTTAAAATAGGGTTTGGAATTGAAACCAGCTGCTGCAGATACTGGCCTTTGCAGTAATGTAATTACAACAGTCTTTACACTTTCTATATTGCTGCTTTTAGCAAGGCAAATGACTTTCAGGGGTTTATTTTTGTACAGTGTATCTGAAAAGTGCCCATCTCTGAGGTGGACAGATGCCAGTGGGGACATCACGTATCGTGTAACATATTTCAGCTCGAGGCTCAGAAATGTCACAGGATCCAGAGAATCCTTGAAGAACAGAGAGGACCTGAGCTTCTGATGTGTCACTCAAAGGAGAGGTTGTACATGACACATAGGTTGCTTTATACCACTCTGTAACTTGGTGTGCTTATGCAAAGAAGTGCATGTGGGATCGATGGCATATGGTATATTAAGAAAGAATAACACCAGATTTTTAAAAAAATGTATTCACCCATTAAATGGTGTAAATTAAAGTAAGCTGTCAAAATGACAGCACAATAATGCCATCTTTGCAATAGCACATACTGCAGCACAGTTAAATCATATCACTTTTGGGGAAGAATTACAGATGAGATCCAAGAAAAAATTGCTTTTGAAATGCAATTCTTTGTTAGTTAAGGATCATCATTGCTAGCCAGGATCCCCTATAAACACATAAAATACAGAGTCACTGTAATAAATCATGATAATTTATATCACAGCTAATTCTGGGGAAGTAGCATCAGGGGTTATACTTCAGATACACTTCATATTACTCAAACTGTAATTATTTTCATTAAAATATAAAATTGCTTACAGCCAAGTTACTTGAAACACGCAGCATTGCACATTTAACCATGTACACAACAGGGCCACAAGAGTTCAAAATAAGTAAAGTCAAGTGTTAAATAACAGCACTTATACTTTTTAATTGCATATCTTTGCAGACACAATCAATGCACTTTTAATATTCCTTTTTAGTGAAACGTTGGACCAGCTTTTTCAATCATCGTCACGTTGATTAAAAGTCAATGTCAAAATAAACTTGAGAAAATACTGTTAGGTGCTTGTAAGCACAGCCTCTCTAATGGTTTGTGCATGTCAAGAGGGCAAATCTTATTCCAGGAGGAGAAAGGGAAATGCTTCAAGTTTTTGCAAAGGCGAGCAGTGGAAGGCTGAAGAGTTTGAACGTTTTCAAGTGTAATAATTTATAACACCACTCGCTCTCTAGTGCCTTTCTCTAACAGTCTCAATGGGTTCTACAAACAGTAATTAATTACAGCCTCCAACACCTCTGAGAAGTACATACAGGCAGTATGAGGTGCTCTTCATCCATCGGTGGAGCAGAGCAACCCTACAAATCCATGGAATATACAGGGGCTGCAGGAGACCTTCCCTCTTGGCAGAACCCAGACACCTTAGATATATCTGTCTTTATTAAATTGAGAGTCAGAAAATGAGCAATAAAATGCATCCTAAAGCCTGCGTGTTTGGGTTTTTGTTTTGGTTGGGTTTTTTTTTTTGTTTTGTTTTGTTTTGTTTTTTCCCCTGAAAGATCATCTCCCATTCTCTGGAAAAGATGGGTTTTACTTCAGAGGAGAATCAAAGCTGAGAGCTAAAAATGTTCTCACCTGTTTGTTTCAAAACATAGGTGACAATGGTGAATGATCCACAGAATTCCAGAAAAAGAAAGGAAGAGTAGGTTTTCAGGTGTACAAATGGCCCTCGAAATCAATGTGAGCATACAGAACTTGACTCTAGCCCCAGTTTCCAATAATTTCATTGGAAAATGATTGTATAAATCTCCTGGTGAATATTTCTTGATGCAGGTCTTGTCCATCGTTGCAGAAACCATCAAGATCATGGAAATCTGTGCCACAGCTGAATCTTTTGTGTCTGTAAGAAAACTCAGACAGGATGAAGGGCCCAGGCAGGTTGACCAAGAACTCTTCTCTTGGAGGAATTTTTCCAGATGGCTTTTCCAGCAACTGTTTCCCATGGCAATTCCAGGTGAGTTCAGAGTTCATTTTGAACCTGAGCCTGCTTCCTCCATTTCATGCTGCTTTTGGTGTCTTTGACATATTGAACATCTAATTCTCATTTAGGCTAAACCATCCCCATCTTTTCTAAGTCAGGCTGAAGTGAATCCTCAATTTGCTTGATATAATCCTCATTTCTCCTGAAGTAGAACAGTCCAAGGTATTCCTATGATTGAAAAAATGGAGGGGTTGGTTTTCTCAGGCTTTATTGTGTATTCTCACAAGCTGGGGAGCCCTAGAAGTGTTGGAATTAAGGAACTAATACACAGAGATTAAGGCTAAATCTCAGCACTAAACTTTTTGACGTCTAACTGATGTCAGCAAAACTGTTTTTCCCGGCTTTCCCATGCCTGTTGTGCAACGTTCCAGGGAGTTGAGGATGACATTCAGCAGTCTTCTTAGGAATTTCAGAGGAAAAGTGATCATTAGGAAAGAAAGATCATAATAACTCTCTGGAATTATGGATTAAGGTGTAAAAATGTGTATAAATTCAGCAGTGAGGGAAGGGGTTTGAACTCTGACATTAAGGCAGGGCAGTTGGTTGCCATCACTGTTTCCTGGCTATGTGTCAGTGAGCTTGAGCTGCAGAACTCTCCTGTGCCATGTCCCAGAAGGGAAAATCCGGGCTGGTGGGTCCTGTATCCAATGCCTGTGGTACTGCCCAAATGAAAAGCAACCTCGTGAAGAGTGCAAGCATCTTTGTGTAGGAAGGATACTTTCCTAGGAAAATTGAAAGTCTCCAGGTAAATCCAAAATTTAAAAATGTAAACACTGTCAGGATGCTGAATGAATTTAAGGCAGTGTTTTTTTTGTCTGTTCATATTACATATTATGAAAAAATGCCCATACACAAATTTTTCAGAGAAGCTGTGGCTGCCCCTGGATCCCTGGAAATGTCCAAGGCCAGGTTTGATGGAACTTGGAGCAACCTGGGATAGTGGAAAGGTGACCCTTCCCATGGCAGGAATAGTGGAATGGGATAAGCTTTAAGGTACCTTCCAACCCAAACTATTTTATAATTCTATGACTTGTCCTGTTACTTATATGTAAACAAAAAGTGCATTATTTCATCCCTTCCACCATTTGTCAATTTTAGAACCTTCACTAGGAGAGACTAAAATAGAAGAAAACAGGTAAAGTAGTGGAAGGCAGTAGAATTTTTTCAGATGAGATACCAGCAATCTCCCCAGGAATGTAACTCTTTTAGTTCAAGTTGACATTTAAATTGCATTTTGTGCTGGAAGGAAAAGTCAGTGGGAGAAGAAGGATATCAAATGAAATAGTGGCACATGTGGTGAGTCACATTTGCTATTATTTTGTAAGTATTATAAAAATATATTTGATTTTATTGGAATTGACAGAAAATTATTAAAAATTTGAGATAAAGTTTTCCTTTGGTAAACTGTGCCTTGCAGATGGCACATCAGAGAAAATTCTCTTCTTGTTAAGAAATCAAAACAGTTCAGGGAACACGGCAGCATCAGGATAATAATAGTTGACAGGTACAGTGGCTGTGAACAAACACCCATATCATGGTATCTCAGATACCATATTTTCCCCACTAAAATTAAACCATGAGCTCTCTTTGACAATGCTGTGTTAATTATATGCCAGCATTTGCTTCAGTTTGGCTTAATACTGCTTTAATTCCCTCACTAGCAGGCCTTTTTGGAGTTCACCAGGGATGTTTGGTTAGAAACCTCTTTCCACTCCTCAAATCTCTCCCAAGCAGAGCTCCAGCAACTGCTGAGACACAGATAGGAGAACAAATCAAACATAACCCTGTAATAAGCCTGTAGTATCCCTGATGCTTGACCCATGTGTTTGTGTAAATGCATCTAAACTCAAATTATGTTGAATGCCTAAACTGGCAATGGCTGGGGTGGAGCAAACATTTTTTGAACTTCATGGATTAGGACAAGACTGTTTTTATGATGATAGATTGCTATTTCAGGATGAAATCAAACTGATAGTAAAATTGACAAAATCCTAACATAAAACACTGACAAAAAAAGTTAATCAGTCTATTGTTACATTTGTCAAACCCTTTGATTAAATTGGTATTTAAAGCAATAACAGCTACAATTTATGTTACAATATATTGCATTTTTGTGCACAGTAGAGAATTAGACAAAATATTATGTGTCAATGAGTGCCACTTCAAGTAAGGTAATTAATTGCTTCAAGCAAGGTAATTAATTCTATAGTAAATGAATCTGTGGTATTAGACAATTTCAAAGTTAATGCACTGTTTTTTTTCTCCACATAAGGCTTGAATTATACAAGAGTCTGTTCTCCTGCTGACTCCCAGTGTCCCACCTCCCACAGGTGTTTTTAGGGGAAATAATTCCCTAGTTTGGGTTTGACCCAAAAATATGTATCAAAATTATAGAGAACACCTGATTCATTCAGGGAAGGATTCTGCATCTTGATGGGATCAGCCACTAAGGTTTAGGACTTGGGTGCTACTTTTAGGCTTTCCAGTAATGCCAGAACTGCCACAGCTTTCAGAGCAAAGCAGTCATTCCAAAAATAAAAGGAGTTCTCCTCTACCCCCTCTTCTCTTCCTCTTGCCATGCCATTGCAGGGGAAACCTGCATTCGTTCTGCACAGCAGAGATAATTGCACTCTGATAGTCTTAATGAATGAGTTTATATAGAAATGTTATCACTGTGACAGTCGAGAACAGGCTGAAGCACATGTGTGGCGAGGAGACCAAAAGCTGTGCTTGAATATATATGAGAGCACAAGCAGCATCAAGCCTAATTCCTCTTAAACTCCTTAAACCGTAGCCTGGGATGCATAGGAAGCCTTGCAGTCTCTCTGCTTGCAAATGTGAGGGGGAAGTGAAATTAGCATAGATAAAAGCAAACTTAAAAGATATGTATCTGTGCTGGCATGCAGAACGGCAGGGTCAGTGAAATCATTCAAAGCACTGGGCTTGGATTCAGCATATTCAGAAGGTAAAAAACTGGGGAGAAACAGGCAAGTGAGAAACGGTGCAGTAGGAAGAAAACAGAAATACTGAATAAACCCCGAAGCTTTTCAGAATTACTACTTCCAGTGAGGAGGAGTGCCATGAGAGCATGGGGAAAAAAAAGGCCTGCAGAGCCCTATTTTTGGTGGTGCTGATCACCAGCATGTTATCTCCCAGAGCTGCCTCCTTGCAGAGCTCCCACAAGATTTCACTCATCCTTTTATGCCACATGCAGGGCTCCAGAGCAACCAAGGGTGTCAGGGCATTGCCACCCCCAGCAGCAGATTCTGCCCCAGGCAGGACAAATGGTTGAGGCACCATCAACCCTTCTCAGCCACATCCTCTCTAGCATCGTCTTTCAGCCTTGGAAGACAAGATGTCATGAATGAAAGAAACCACCAAAATAAAGTAAATTCTCTGAATGGCCCAGATATAAAAGTTGTCTTTACTAGTGATAATGTTTCTCCAGTGAGATTTTCTCCATTACTGTGAAAATGGCATCAGAGAAATCAGAGAGCTCTATTTTCTCACTGATTTATCAAATATAAATCTGGCATTAGTGATCAGGTGGAAACAAGGTGCAAGACTCAAAGTATATTCCAGGCAATGAGATTTTTTCCACTGACTGGAGTGAATTTTGGATCAAACATTTGGAAGTATGGGCTGAAAAGCAGCACAATATAGAGGAGAAATGTCAAGTTTGATTGCTGCTGGAAGCATAAGAGAGCAGTGCTGCTGCTCCAGAGGCCAAGGCAGGAGCTGAGAAGATTAACACAGAGTTGACAAGCTACCCTGGCTCAGGGAGTCCATTGGAAGTTTCTCCTTGTGGCATTCCCCAGATCCCAATCTCCTCTGTTATGCTGCCTCTATAGAACCTGGAAATTTCTAAAAGAAAAAAGCATTATTGTGGCTTTTCTGCAGCACATGGAAAGGAAGGGAAACTGAAAAAAAAGAGGGAAAATCCAAGGAAAAGCAACCCCAAACACCCTTCTCCTAGCCACCTGTGGTGTGTCCACTTCCAGAGCAGGGCTCATGTAGGTCGGAGATGGACCAAATCCAGAAAGGTTTGCTAAAGCCCAAATAAAACGGGATATGATCTGACTCACCACTTCCTCTGGTTTTTGAAAAGCCTGAGCTACACGTCCATGGCTTTTCAAATCCAATCCAACCCCTCCTTCCCAGGCGGTGCCTGCCCCGCCAAGCATTCCGAAGCGAGCTGTTCCCATGACTCACGGGGACGGCTGACCACCATTCTCAACTGTGTTCCTTCTTACACATTTGGTACAAAGAAGGCAAAAAAAGAGATCCATATTCCAGTTTTATGGAGACACAAGCACATACACAGCAATGCTTGATCTGAAGCCAGCTAATGGAGAGGATATGTTGAAACCACCAGGCATATTGTTATGAGGAGAACAATAGATATTGGCAACATTGTTTGATCCGTGTGCCAAGGGTAAAATTAAAGCCGTATGTTCACCCCACCAGACACAGATTGTGGATGGATGTTTACGTAAACAAAAGGGTTTGTTAGACTGTGTTATCATTTTCTTCCTTTGGCTCTTCAACTTCTAGGCCAGGTACATCAATAAACTCTTTTCTGGAATAGCCTGGAAGAACCACATCAAGAGCAACAGTTACACAAAACCTTGGTTGATTACCATGTGGATATATAATAATTTCTTTTCTTCCCTTAACCTCTTAGAATAGCAGCAATCAGAGCCAACTCCTTCACTCTTGGAGGGAAAAAAACTCCTCTCTAAAGACCCAAGAAATTTTTCAAGAGAGCTTGAGGACCAGACGAAGAACAAGCCGCAGCAAAAGCTTTCCTATTTCCTACCTGTGCTACCCAGCATCCTGACCTCCCCAGCGTGGCTTGTGGCGTTGTTAAAGCAATTGGTAGAAAATGAATCTGGAAAATTTCCCGGAGTGTACAGCTGCCCTTTTAACTTACACCTCAGCAACCCACCCCAAGTCGAGGAACCGACATGTGGTGTGCGCTCCTCCGGGAGCCGCGGGAGCAGGGATCCAGCTGTGCAGATCTGGCACACGGGGTTCTTGATTTCATATTTGCCCACTGGCCAGGCAGCACTGAACTTTCAGGGAAGAATCACCCATTACTGTCTTGTACAGAAAGAATAAGGAAGGGAGGGAAAAAAAAAAAGGAAAAATCTTTCAGTGGTGGTTTATCAAAAGATGTTGTCCAAAGCTCCCAGCTGGAATATGCTACAAATTGCTTGTGCGTTATTGAGCTGTGTACTCAGAGCTCTTTTTTGGGGTGTGTGATTATTGCTGGTCTTCATGGTCTTCACCCTGATAGATCTAGGTGCATTGAAAATCTTTCACCTTTTTGGCTTGAGTTTGGTAGTCTGCCTATAAAATTTCCAAAATTTCTCAATTTAAGAAGTTACAGGGGAAGACTGATGTATTTGCTTTTTTCATTATTTTATTTTTTTTAAATTGGCTGCTATATTTTAGTAACTTTATTGATTTATTTTTAAGAATAATAAAAACTATAATAAGGCTGTTGCCATCTGGTTCAGATGAGTCTGGGACTATAAGCATCTCTAGCTACTTCAACACAAAAATTCCTGATTGCTGTAAACCAGAATTAGATATTTATAAATGCCCACATCTTCGATTTCTTTGTGGAAGATACCCAAGTCAAAGAAACTTTATTAAAAAACTTGTAGTGACAATTTTTTCCCTTTCTGCGTGATATCAGCAGCTGCTCTGCTTTAGAAAATGCATGCAGCAGTTTTCAGGGTTATCTCTGTATTTCTGGCTGGCACTGAGGCTTTTGGCAGAGATTACTTACAAGGAAGAGTCTGCTACATCTTGTAGGTCCTACTTTGAAAACAGGCAGTCACAGGTACTGAGAAGATACATCATCTTCATTCTACTCTGGCAGTTTGCAGGAGGACTGATCACTAAACTGGTCTAATTGAGCTCTTCTCAATCACTTGCAGAGATGAGAAAGTTGTTGGAGAGATATCACTGGAGGCTCTGGGATTTTCTTCTGAAGTCATTCTGAATTAGCTGCTAATGGGGAGCTTTCTTTGATAGCTCTTTTATAATTAAATGCAGCTGGATGGAAATCAACCACAAAGGGAACTCAAGTTTGTTTATCATTACTTCTGACTTTGTTAGCAGATGTTTTCTGAGTACCATGGTAGCTTGTTTAATTTGTCTCCGTGTAATGTGAAGCAGGTAAACTTTGATTAATAAACTGACAAGAACATTCCTTCATTTATTTTAGAAGTTTCCATCTATGTCTGTTATAGCACATGTGCCAAATCCCAAAAGAAAATAGCTGTTTGTGTTTGATTTTTTACTGTTATTTCTAAGTCTAAGGCCAGATGAAAACGTGCTTGTTGGTAACACAGCCTTCACCTTTAATGGACACAAACCACCAGGAAACTTCTGCCATGTGTGAAAACTGCACGTTACGTTTCCCACTGGGCTATTCTGTGTTAATTTATGAACAAGAATTCACCTTGGTTTACAGGTTGTTTATTTTTCTATTAATTCCATTGGAAATGTTCTCTATTTTCAGGCTTAATAGGTGCCCACCCTCAGTTAATTGTGGTGGATGACTGTATGCCCTCAGTCATGCATGTGTAATTTATACTTGATGTTGTCAGTAAGCAGTTATCTTAGAAAAAAAAAAAAAGCTAAAATTCCAGTATAAACAACTGAACTTGAATTCTTAACTGCATTTTTTTTTTTCTAAGTAAGACATCTACATCTATGTGTAAAATTCAAAATCCTGGCTGGAGCCTTTTTTTTGCTGTGCAGATTGAGTGTCCAGTCCTTTAACTGAATTATCTGAAAATCCTGTAGTGTTCCAAGCAACATTTTTAAATTAAATAGATGGTCCACTTCCTGCAAAGTGTTTCAGATTAACATCTTGGGGATAGTTACTAAAACTGCATAGGAAATACATATGCAGCAGTTGGTTCCCATACACAAGATGAACAGCTTCTTTCTTATCTTTCTTTCTGTACTGCATGTTTTCCTTCTTTCTCTCTCTCATTTATCTGCTTCTAATCTGCAAGAAAATTATTTCTGCCTCTGTCTAGCCTGATCTCCTACATTGCAGAGCTGACCCTGCCTCAATTTGTAACATTTATTCACTGCTCTTTTTCAAATTATTATTTTTAATCTGCCCTTTCTAACAGTGAGGACTCGGACATCTGCTTCACATCATGGTGTGAAGTGTGAAGCATCAGGTTTTTGTAGCTGTCCCACTATTAAGTGAAGGCTGCCCTCCTCACCCTGGCCCGTGTCAAGGCCACTTCCCTGGGCTCTGCACACCTGATTTGGGCATTGTTGGCTGAGCTTGTGGAAATGAGAGGTTTAGAAATGGAAGGCTTGAGGAGAAAACCAGAATTGGCTTCACAGACTTAAGACTGCCAGGGGGTTGGGCTGAGCTGGGACTGCCTCGTGTTCAGGTGGGATAAAATTGCAATACTTCAACCCAGCTACCAGTTTGTGCTGTCTATCCTGCTGGATATTTCTAGTCTTCAGAGAGAACCAGGATATTTTCTGAATACTTGGTGCCCCTCTCAATTTTTGGTGCTTAAAACTCTACATGTTTAAATTTACGACAGTTCTTTGTATTTGTTGTAAACAGCCTGTTTGTTGTTTCTTATTCTGCAGCTTAAGAAGTTGCTTTTCAATAATTGCTTTATAATTTTTTTTAACTAGCCTTAATGAGCCAGAAATAGAATTGACAATAATTCTCACTTTTTAGAGCAAGCATATTGAAATGAACCTTCCACAAGTGAAAAAAAAATCCCTGTTTTTTCACCTGCTAGCAAAAATACATTTCCTTGTGAGATTCTTTGTGCTTCTGAGGACTATTGAGGCTCTTTGGTAACAAAGTGAAATACAAATTGCAGCAAATTAATGAGAGAACCTTTTTTGAAAGGACAATCAAATCTAATTCAGTGGACCTTGTCCTGATTTGTGGCTGCTTGGTGCAGTCAGCTGTGAGCCAGCACTTCTTGTGTGCCTCCTGCCAACAACGAGGGCCCAAAAGTCAGGAATTAATTGCTGGGTGACTCTGGTTTCAGGGATTTGGATACCTGAGCTCATAGCCCTGAAACCTGATCACGGGGACATTGTCATTGCTGCAATAATGGGATCTATGGGCCTGAGCTAATATTTTAACTACAGGGAAAAGTAGGATATGCAGAAGAAGATGTGTGGAAAAAAGAAAAAACATTCCTGAGTCATCCTTTTTATAGAGCAGGAGCGAGGCATGAGATAGTAAATACTGGCTATTTCACTCTGCCTTTACGTTTCCGAGACGGGGTAAGGTTGTAAGCTCTCCTTACAAACCCCAGAGCTAAGGGATTAGCAGAACCACAAGGTTTCCTCTATATTCACGATCCAAGAAGCAGATTAAAAAAGGATATACCATTTGATCAGCAGCTTCCTGCATATGGAAATCCTAGGTCACCTTGCTGCTCCTTGATGTCTAAAGCCTGCTCTTAGGTTTCTGCAAGGAAAACGCGTGGTTTTTTGCCACAGTTTTGAGGACAAAGACAGTGGAATTCAGCAGTGCTGGGATATGCCAAGAAGCCGAGTGCCGAGCCCACGCAGGTCACCAGGGAGGGTCACCACAGCCTGGTCAGGTGGTGGCTGCTGAGATGGTTTTGTTTGCAACATTTTCACACATATTTATTCAATAAGGCTTTTGTTTTACTGAAACTGAGAAACACTATACAGCATTATCCTGATTTTGAAGTGACAGTGCCAAGGGGACTTCAGTAAAGGATTTGAAGGCAATTGAATCTGAAAAGTAAAGCTTTGTGATTGCTTAGTTATTTTTTGAAGCCGTGCTTACATTTAAGATTTATGTACAGAAACAGACTATATCAATAGTAGTGAAGTGGTTTCAGGCCAAGCCTTTTTCAAAGAATCTTATGAACAGAAGGTCATTTCAGAGTTCTTTCTTCTCTTGCAAAGAGACAAACACAAATCCCACCTCGCTCTATTTGTATAATATATAATACATTATTGTGCTGCTGCATTTTAGTAAGTGCTTGTACTTCCACAAAAATATCTAGAGCTTTATTCTTGATTATAAGCGCTCTGCCAACTGCAAGTAAAAGCAATTGTTATCCTCAGAGTTTCAGTGACCTATTAGGAAAATATAAATTGCGACAAGATTTTTTTTTTCCTCTCTGTAAACTTCTGAAGCCTCATCTTACGCCGTCTAAACCCCGTCTTAAAAATACATAACACAGAGACTTTTCCGAATCCTCTGATGATACTACAATACTGAATCATCTTTATATAATTATGCTGGTGAATATAAAGTATCATTGTTTTCAGTATCTTTCATGAAAGCTGTTTTGACCTTCAGATTAAAGGATCCATATGGACTTCCAAATGCAAAAAGTTGGAGCTCCTGTTTTAAAAACTAGAGCTCCGGTTCGGCACGCAGACATCAGATGTGCTTCCACTTGAAAAAACGCAATTGTAGCAGCCTATATCCCGTCTGAATTTTTCTCCTGGGTAAACTCTTATAAATGAGTGCATCGTGCATAATGAGGATTGGAGGTTAGCTGCTTCCAGTGAATTCCTTTTCAAAGTGCAAGAAAGAAGCAGAGCAGCAAGGAGGAGAAATCCATTGGTATTTGTGCTCTGTAGGATGAAGAGGTTTGCTGCTGGGGGAAGATCAAGAGGAGGCAGTAGGAATATTTTGGGCACTTCTGAAGGAGAGATGGAGACCATCTGGTAGAGAGGATGCTTAAAGGAAGAATGCCAGGACAGAGATAAAAGTAAAGGGAAAGGAAATAGTGACTGAGTAACATCAAAGAGCCAGGCTGACTATAGAGCAGAAATGAAGTCGTAGCGGTGACCCAACATAGGCAAATCACGATACAAACGGTGACACTGGGCGGTGGATCCACAGGACCCTGTGAAGGCTCAGGGGAAAAGCTCAGAGTTTTAATTTCAGGAAGGTCTCCAGGAAAGTGGTGTTGACATCTTTGGAAGGCTTATAATTTAAAACTGATGCAGTAAGCAGGGTTCCTGCTGTTTCAGAAATACTGTCCTGGAGTCTAATCCAGATACTGTCACTGTAGCAGAATTTCAAGTGGAGAGACGCCAGGAAGAATGTTTCTCCCCTCTTCAGCATCAGCATCTTTTCATTTGAATGATGTGAAGGGTATTAGAGGTTTCCGTTGAATTGCCTCCTAAGGCTCGTGTCCTGAAGCCATGGTTGGTGTGTGGTCCTGAGCTGGAGCTGATCTCATGTGAAAAAGGGAGATGCTGGTTCTGCTTTGCTTCTGCTGAAGCAAATAGCTGTTGGCCAGCCCTTTTCTCTTGCCAAAGCCTGGAAAACCTTTCTGTCACTGGAATTCCATCCAGAGGGAAACTGTGACAATCTCCGTGGTTTCTTTGGGTAGAACAATGCAGAGGAAAGTAAGTCTGCTATTCCCTTGTGTCTTGGTTCTCCTTAGCATTGCTTCTCACCAGCCCTAAAGGTAGAGAGTCAGGGCAGGTGATAAACCTGATTATAAAGGCTGTGCTCCTGTCTCTCTCCACCTTCCATCTTCCCATCTGCCTTTAGGAGGAAACTTTCTGCATCCTAGAGAAACTGTGTTTTTTGAGGTTAAATACCTTTATGGATTCAAGTTCAAGGCCTGAAATAATCTCTTGAGGGTGTTTTTTCCCTTTTTTTTTTTTTTTTTTTTTGTTAACAAAACTTGTGTGCAGTTTTTTTACTGAAGTTAGTCCAATGAAGGACAAAGAAGAAAGTACTTCTACAGAGTGATTAATCCCATCTTAAAACAAGCGTGTAAGACAGGTAGGATAAGTCTCTCTCTGAAAATGCCAATCTGTCACCACTATCTATAGAAGGAGCCTTCACGAGTAGCTTGGAGTAGGTGTTTGACTTTTACACAGTTAAATTTAGACAAGATGATTGCCACTTTATAAGTCAAAGTGTTTGTTTATCAATGATTAACCATAATAGAATGAAAAGTTATGAGAGATAACAAAAGTAAAAATATAATGCCATTGATGGAGATATCACATCATAAGAAATAGCAGTGACAAATGCAGATGGTTAACATTTACCTCCCCATTGTTTTTACTTTACTGCTAAATCTTCCCAGATTTTAGATCTCGTTTGATCTGAAGAAAGAAAAATTCGCCTCTGCTTTGGCGTAAGCAAAAACTGCTGAAATACCAGTAGGATAAAGAAGTGATTTGTCCTGGAAATGTCAATTCTTATGTGTAGGGTCATTAATTCATAAAAACGAATTTGCAAACATTTATAAGTTTCCTTTAGTGTTGTTGGTGTCTCACTTGTCATGCTTCTGACTGGGCTCTAAATGAAGATTGTACTCAGAAGATCCTGCAAGGCGTGTGCTGGCAGGACTCGGTTTTGCACGTCTTGACCCAATGTATACAGTCAGTTACACTGAAATAAACACTCTTGTCATTTAGGAGGATTAATCCTATTTCAGGCTGTTACCCAGGGGCTCCACTGAATATGATGCTTTCACCATTCATTACCATATTGCAGAAATAAATAGATAAAATTCATTTTTCCCGTACAAAATTTAATTCTTGACTATAGTGTAGTTTGCAAAGTTGATTAAGCTTGCAAAAAAGAAAAATCCTGCAACACCTCAGTAGTTCTCAGAAGCTTCAGCATATTGGTACACTAAGAATTTTAAACAAGGTTGGAAAAAGCATATGGTATATATGGACGGGAAATCCTGTGGTAGTTTTGATTTTACAAAGAAAAAAAGTAACTGCTTAAGTTCATAAATCTGTTGTATGCAGTATTCAAATAGAAATATTCATGATCTTAGCCTTCCTCTTTTTTTTATTTTTTTTAATGTTGCTTTCAAGTACAGATGGGCCCATACCACAAGTTTGGGATCCAGATTTGGACTTGGACCTGACATTTATCAGAGTTTAGAGATAGCTGAACCCAGTGTCTGAGGTCAGGCTCTGGAGGAATGAACAGCCTACTGCAAGGATCTGGATCTAGTGGATCTCCCCCACGTTTCAAGGCATAGGTGTGGAAAATACAAGGACTTGATTTGACCTGTCTCTAAGGTATTTCAAATTTAAAATGGAAGCATTTTAGTGAAGTGGGAGGCTGTGATTATTGTTGTGCCTGAAGGATGAAATTGCATATGGGGATCCGATTGACTGAGTGCTGTTGGAGATTGTAACAAGAGACAGGAACTGCCTAAAATGGTTTCCAGCTTAAATACTTGTCCAAGGTCAATAAGAGTATCTGTGAGAAAGTATTGAGACCCCTGATTTATTATCCAGCACTTTTATCACAATAGGGTTGCCTCAGTATAATTCTTGACTTGTTCTAGAAGAGGATAAAACACCTTAATAACACCATACACTTAGGTGCAGAAAGAGACTTAGACTGCAAATGCTCTGAGCTCCTCTTCAGGCTACAAATCCCTCATATTTCCAAGATTAATGGCTTCTAATCCGTTTTTAAATGTTCCATGTGGATAGTGAAGGCGTAACTATCAAAACACTGTAAAATCATAATGTCTGTGTAGCTATAAATTACTGTTTTCAAAATGAGCTGGAGGTCTCCAACTTATTCCTAAGTGCAAATTCTTAGATGGTAGAAAATTGCTCCCTGAAAATGACTAGGAGCAAATTTTCTGGCTTTTGCCAAAGGGAAGCCAATTGCTGCTCTGCCTACTAACTCCATAGCAGTGTCTGTCTTGGTGACACTGAAACTGTCCTGAACTGTATAGATTGCATAGATCAAAATCATTTCAGATCAGAGATTGATTGAAAGGCATGAGGCTCTTTACATATTTCTCTGATATGTCTTGTGCTTTTCATTTGTCAAGTTCTGAACTACTTTGTATGAGACTGATGATGAATTCAACTCATGCTAAAGTACGAGTTCCATGACAGATTGCTTAAAAAAAAAAAATTGTTTTATTGGCTTAGATTATTTTCTTAAGCCAAAATAATGCATGGCATTTCAGAACACAGGTAAAAGAGAACCTCCAGCTCATTATTATTAGTTAAATACATATGCAATGATTACTTCTAAAGAACAACAACAAAAAAAAGCATGATTTAAAGGATCATTAGGACAGTCTTTTGTGGGGCACAGAAAAAACCTTTACAGATGTTATGGGCTCCTTGGGGTTATGCTTAAATAAAAATTTGGAGAAGTGCCTCATTTGAATTTATACTCCCTTTGTGGTCCATCAAAAAGGATTCATCTCCTATTCAAATGACGAGTCAATATGTTAGTCAGATCAAATACCACTAATAAGATGCTAAAAATGCTTCTGAGGAACAGGGGGATTTCTTTAACAAGCCATAAAGTGCTTTTTAATCCATTTTTGACTTGTTAAGTTCTTTGTGATTCTCACAACTGTTCCATCGTGACGCAGTTTCAATCCTTTGTGCAGATGGAAAAAATCAAGGTGTAAATCAAGGGCAGTGCATGGATATTGCTTTTCCCCTCCAACATTTCCCAAAACCCACTGTGGTCCTCCTTGTACTTTTCTATCTGGTGTCTATTTAAGACACTGGTGCTGGTGGGTGTTCTGGGTTGATAAAGCCGTATTTGATGAGATTGCCAAATCACAGAGCCCAAGATTTGCTAAAGATTCAAAACAACGTAAAAGAATGAAACTCTGTCTCTTCCCCACAACAGAGGGAGGAGACTTTGAGGAGAAGAGATGCTCCAGGTGTCCTGAGAGAAGGAAAACCTGGCTCCTCAGCTTTGCATCAGTGCTGTCTCCTCTGCTCTGCAGAGCTGCTTGCTGAGTTATCTGTCTGTGGGAAGTGGCCCAACATTGCAGTTTTGCTGCAGACACAGCTGCACGGGGCCCAGGGACGTAGGAGTTCTCAAGATACATCTCTCTATCAGTGGCAAGAAATGCTGAATAGATGCAGATATTATGAAGAGGCTGATGAGGGGGTGGGTTTTTTTGCATATCTTCCTGGTCACATCAGCAGAGAAGAATTCTCCTGTGCCTTAGCTCTGGGATCAAAGAATGATCCTTAACATTTGTCTGATGCCCAGGATGTATTTCCCAATTGCTGATGGCAGTGGCAAAACCCCTCAGCCTGTTTTGCTTCAGTTAAAGTTTCACACCATTCACTTTAATTTTTTTCCTTTAGCTAAACATATTTAAGTTTAGGGATGTGAACTACAATTAGAAACTAAATAGCTACCTAAAAAAAAAAAAGTAAAAGTGTTTTTGGTTACCATTGTTATCCTTCCTGACTTTGCTTATCTCTGAAGAGACCAGAATAAGTAAAAATTCAAAATTAACTACCAAATCTTTGCAGACAATCCTGAAAACGGTCTATGAAATTCCCATCACGACTTTTAATTTTTTTTTTCCGAAAGCACAATGCATCTGACCATCCCTTTAATTTCTGATTGAATTTGTAGCTGACGACATAGAACATTGTGACAAGTATATCCCTAAATTTTGTGTAGAACAGGGGGCACCAGCCCACAACATACTTTATTCCATAATGTAAATTAGTTCATTCATTAGAATTGGGTTTTCAGGATTAGGTCTGTGAGTATCAACCATTTAGGATGGAGAAAATAAATAGCATTGTTTAATAAATACACTGTGCACTAAGATTGTATTCTTTTGACATTTTTATCTGGCTTCTATAAAGAAGTCCTTGGAGCTGGGACAGCAACTGGTGCAGGTAAATTTCCTACATTGTGAAAGGATCTGGTATTTAGTTTATGGGAAGCAGGCCTGAGCAGATGTGAAAAGTTCAAATAAAGGAAGGCCAGATAAAACGCACTTTTGTGGCTGGAAAATCAAAACAGATGTTATTATTCAACCACAAAAAAATCTATTTGCACTTAAGTAGCATTAGGTGTCTGACTAGTTACATTTTTTTTTTTTAGTGAAAACAACAAAATGATTATAAAATTATATAGACTGATAAAGTGCTTTAAAATGTTTCCAGTGGACTGAATAGTTAGCTAATAGAAAGAACCAAAGCAGACCTTACAAGACCAATAGAAATGTGAGTAAATCTATTTTTGAAGGGAAAGTGAAGAAAGATACGCTGGAGGAGCAACAAAATCAAATGGACTTTCCTCCCTGAAGCCTTGATGTACATCAGAGAAATGGTGATTTAAGCTGGGTGGATTTTACACTGCCCATAATCTTTTCTGGAGACCTGCCCATATGGAAAGGTTGATGCTGGCAGAGGATGACAGGTGCTGGAGATCCTCAGGAGCCCTTGACTACAAGAAAACACTTGCAGGGTGTTAATGCTGCCAAATAGCCTTGCAAATTATTTCTGATTAAAAGAAAATTCGATTTGGTTTCAGAAACATACATGTCATAGAAACACCTAAAATTAATGGAATAGTACAGGAGAAAAAAAAAAGGGTATTTTTGTCTGTGAAAACCTGCTTATGTGGGCAATAGAAATAATCTTTTTTTCTGGAAAAGCTGACCTGATTTGTAGAGACTTTGTTGGCCTGACATATTTCTTCTCTTGATACAGAACTTGTCAGCTCTGGCTTGCTGGGAGTCAGAGGTACATTAAGAGAGGTCCTGTTGGCTGGCTGGAGTTGGTAAAACTTGTCAGTAAATTGGGAACTTGCTGGCCATTGCTTCCCTCTTCAACTGGAAACGGAGTCAAAGACATTTTTATCTCAAGAATGGAAAACAGAGGAAGGGACTTTCTGTTGCAGCTGTTTGAGTTGCTGCAGGAGCACTGAGGGTTTGCATGGTTGGGAGGAAGTTGTGTAACAACAAAGTTTTTTCCTGTTTGCACTGTTATTCAATATTTGATCATCGCTCCTCTCCTCCCTTGTCTTCAGCACCACCAGGTCTGACCCCATTAACTCCCATCTTACATCCAGGCTACCCCTCCAATTCTGCTTCTTCTCCTAAGGCAGAGCTGCCCTGCACTGGGAGATGGAGAATTGAGGTCTCTCCTCAGCCCTCCTGCTTTCCTGCTGCATTTCTGGGGAAAATTGACACAGATCTGCCTTGAGGAACTGTCATCTTCCCCAACAGAACTGGATTTTTCAATGCAGAGATGAGGGGTATAACCAAAGGTTGGCTATCCCACCTCATATTTAGGGTTAGGAGCCTTGCTCAGTGAACCTGTAGCTCATTTATTCTCTGCCTGAATATCCCTAGAACCCATGACTGCTGTGCAGTCTCCTCTCTCACATTAAGATTTTGGGGAGTTACGTCTTTGTTTAATTTAAAGATTATTGCAGCTCATTTGGGCTCTTCCCTGGTCCTAGAGCTCTGTGGTTAGTGGTAATCGGTGATTATTCCTCTCAATATCTGGGATTTTAGGAAAAAAAAAAAAAAAAGCATTGTAGGTCCTCAACCACACAGGTCTTCTCCACTTTTCCATTATTTAAAAATTCAGTGATGCCAGAGGCCACACCTTGTGGAGAGGTGAGTGCTTAGCCACGATTCATACATTCATGAACCTGTTGCTCTTGGGAAGAGTTCAAAACTAAAAAAAAAAAAAAACCAACAAAAAACCCACTCAAAAGTGAAAGAACCCCACTCAAAACATGATTAAATATTAATTCTAAAGGTGACTGCCTGTTTGGCTTTCAGGCAATGTTGGGGTCCCAAAGTCGAAAATCAAAAGGTTTTTAAAGATCTGAAATTCCTATTAAAATCTGTGGTTTAGCAGCCTAAATCCAATTGAAATGCGGTGTAATTAAGATTTCCAAGACACTTGGGGTTTGTTTCTAAAAAATGATGACCTGTAGGCAACTTGCAGCATTTTCAAGGGACTATGTAATTTTAAAACTATGAGTACTGGTCATTTCTGTCAGGGACCTCAGAAAACCTCTGTAAAAATGCATATTCCTTAAGAAAAAGCTTTTTTTTTTTTTTTTTTTTTTTTTTTTTTTTTTTTTTTTTGTGGCATCAAGACCCAGATAATACAGCTTCTCACTTGAACAGTTCCTTCCCATTCTCACTGAGATTGTGGTTGAGATGTTTCTGTGAAGGTGGGAAAAATATTATGTGAGGAAAGGTGGTGGGACCATTTGTCTTTGAGTCCTTTCCTTATGGAGATGCTGAGTGTCCCACTTCTGCAAAAGGGTCAGAGAGAGCAAAATGTGTAAATAATTTAATAAGGAAAAGAATTGTAAGAGAGAAACTCACCAGAGTAAGGACAATAGAGTACAAAATGCCATAAAAGATAATAGGCTTAGATGAACTGGCATGTGTTAGTGATTATGCAATCATTCATTTCCCACAGATTTCTTTTTATAGGAAACCTTGGAAAATCCCTAAAGAACTGACCGAGTCATTTAACCACAACAGGTTTCTCTTCAACATGGCTGGGAGTGGGCGAGAAATATTTTCACATATTTATGCGCTGCTGGCTTGTTTGGAAGTGCTGGAAGCAGAGGTGCAGGAGGCGACAGGGGACGGTGACTCAGCCCCACCAGGTCCTCCTGCCACCCTCCCTGCGGGACCAGGCAGCAGGATCCGAGTGGGAACACTCCCATGTGAGCAGGAGCTTTGAGGTTTGCTCCATGGCTGAGGAGAGAGGCATGATAGAGGCTGAGGAGGGGGATTTTTGCTCCAGTGTTCCCAGATCCGGGCTGGATGTGAATCCCTCTGGATCGCAGGGAGCAGCTGAACTCTCCTCGGTCACTGGCAGAAGGAATCATTTGCTTCCTTGCTGTCACAGCCTGTTTAAATACTTGTATTTCTGACAACAGTTTTCCTTCACCACTGGGCTAAGGAAAACAGGAGCTTGTTTTCTGAGTTTCTTAAAGATTTTTTCTTTCTTTTTTTTTTCCTTTTTTCTTTCCAAGCACACTGCTTTCCTTGCGTTCTTCAGAACAGCTTCTCACAGCCTCCAAACATCCCTGCTGCTTCGAGATGTGTCACTGGAGGAGTCACCCTTCACCTGGCTGCATGGCCATGTGTGTAACATCTCTCCCGGATTCTCCTTCTGCTAAAGCTTCCCATGCTGGGCTTGATGGTCCTGGTGGGTTCTTTCCACCTTGGGAAACTCCCTGACTCCAGGATTTGCTCTGTTCAGCCCTGTGGAAGGCACATACCCAAGCAACAATGGGAAAAGGAAGAAATGAGCAGGTTTGTAGAGTCTCATGGGGATTTGTGGCCCCAAAAAACAGCACCCTGCATCAGGGAAGGTAAAATGGGTTTAATCACACCCATCTCATAAGAACCTTCAAGCATAAATTTGCTGGTATCACTCAAATGATCTTGGTTGGGTGAAAAGTGTTATTCCTTTTCCAGATAAGCAGCAACATGAAATGGTGAAATGACCTTTGAGCTCCAAGTCATTTTAAAAGGCCTGAAAAAATAAAATCATTTGGAGGATCTGGATGTCACTCATGTTTCAGCTTTCAAATTCAGAATTCTGGTGTCTGAGAGATGTCATAAATCAAAACCTTTCACCAGGTTACAAACGTTTCTGAATATGAAATTGTTTCTTATTAGAAAAACAAAAACAAAACAAAAGAAAGCTGCCCACTAAATCCTGCAAATTATTAAAAATGGTCATTAAGAGCATTTGCAAATATTTATTTTAGCTTAAGTTAGATGGGCACAATTTTAACTAAGCCATGATTTTTTTTTCCTTTTAGCTACATTACTAAGCCAACTAAAAATGTTTTAATTTTTAAGATACATTGTCTCTCTTCTCAGTTTCAGCTCTCTCCTGTTAGAGTTTGATCTGCAATACTGGGATTAAAAAAGTAAAACAGAGCGAGAGGCTGTACTAGAAAGAGAGTTTGATCAATCCCTTCTCAAAACACCAATGCCTTACTAAATCCTTCCCCTTCCTTCAAAATAAGAGCAAACAACATCAAAAGCAGCTTGCTGTCCTCTGCAGCAGGGAGGGCACCCGATGGTGGAGCCCACCTGATAGCTTCATGTCACCAACAACGCTCCAGAGTTGAGAGCTGTGCCTGAGTTTGTTTCTCCCACAGAATCTGAGCTGATCATGGTTGCATGAAATAAGACAAGCAGTCAGCTCCAGTTGGCTCAGGGCAGAGCTTCTAAAAGAGAAAATTTCTTGACAGTCGCACAATAAATTTCAAAAAGTTGTCATCACTGAAAGCTGTGCATGATGGTTCTCACCTACGTTTGATCGAAAATGGCTCATGATTTCAGGTTCCTTTGAATTGGTCACTGAAAATGCTGCTGCTACCTCTGTTCCTATTTCAGTGTTCTTAGAATCATAGAATGCTTTGGATTGGAAGGCACCTTAAAGTTCATTTTATTTCACCCCCCTGCCAGGGATACCTCCCACTGTCCCAGGTTGCTCCAAGCCCTGTCCACCCGGCCCTTGGACACTTCCAGGGATCCAGGGGCAGCCACTGCCTCTCTGGGCACCCTGTGCCAGAGCCTGTCCACCCTCACAGGGAACAATTTCCTCCTAAAATCTAATCTAAATCTACTTTTCTTCATCTTAAAGCCATTCTCCCTTGCCCAAAATCCTTTTCTAATTCTCCTGGAGCCTCTTTGGGCACTTGAAGTGACTCTGAGATCTTCCCAAAACCTTCTCCAGGCTGAGCAACCCCAACTATCTCAGTCTGTTTCCACCCTTCAATCTTCCCATGATTTTTTCCTGTGACTGCAGCCTCCATGCATGCCCTCAGTGGCCAGGATGCTAAGTTTTAAAGTTTTAAAGTCTTTTGCAACTACTTCTGAAATAATTTTTGCAGTTAGAAACTACAAAGGCAAGGTAAACTCCGAGTTGTCCATCATGTTTCCTTCCACAGGGCATGGACCACCAGCTGGAGTTCCTCTTTCAGCAGTGCACTGAACCAACCAATGTCTGTGATTTTACAGCAGTGTTAATCTAAAGCAATGAGTTCTGAATAATGTTTATTAACTATATTTTAATGACTTGTCAGTTTTCTAAAACACATGCTGAAGTATTTTAGAAATCACTTAGTAAATGCAGTTTTAATTCTGTTCCCATATTCATGGGCTGCTACTTACTTAAAAAAAAATAAAAAAGAGAAGAGATTAGAAGGTTCAGATTTAGAGCAGCAAATTGCTCCGCTAATCTGCAGGTATTTCTCTTCTTGATATGGCCACTAATGTCTAATCTTAGCAACGCAGGCTCAATCATTGTGCTTTTTCATTAGAGCTGCAATGAACTGTGTGCCAGGGACTTGAACTCTGGTGACAAGCTGCTCCGAGCCTGCGAGCTTTCACAGGAAAATGTTCTGTGCAAGCCTAAAATGATCCTGTTAAGTTTGTGCAAAAGATGGGGAGTTCTCCATATGAGCCCTGGTAGGAGCAGAGTGCCTGTGAACCTCTGGGCAGAGTGGGGTGTGGGCTGGCCATGGACAAGAGTCTATGCCCTGAAAAATTTTCAAGCCTTTTAATTTGTTTCCATTTCTCATGAGACAGAAAAATAGAAAAACTTGGGATTTTTTTTTTTTCCCTGCAAAATGTCTTGGAGTAAGGCTATGGAGCACATCTTTCCTTCTGGATGCTGTCGGCAGTGTTGGGAATGTCTTCAGAGTTGGGATTTGGACCTGGACCTCCCGCCATCCCTGGGCGTGCAACCATCAGGCTATGGGTGAGTCTGGATTGGCTTCCTCTGTCTTTCCTCTGGCTATCCAACCTCCTCATCCCAGACTTAAAATCCTGGAAATGACATTTTTTGAGAAAAAGCTACGCTCCTGTGAAAGTTGCAATGCTATAATGATTTTTTTGATGAGCTGGAGTTTGGGTGAACTCTTGTTGCTGGAGGTTTTAATGGTTGTGACTGGTCTGTGACCTCGGTGTTTTGATGTGCCCTTGTGTGACTTGCTGTCCCTCCTCTTGGAGTGTGGAACAGACTGGTTTTGGTGCAGAGCTCAGTAATGAGAGATAGTCATGGGTATTTATTTCCTCATGAGTTGGGGTGTTCCTCTTGAAAGGGAGTTATTTGGAAATCCTCACCTAGAGGTGAAAAGTACCTCCAGGGAGTTATTTCCCAGGTGCTGCTGAGCATGGAATTCTTGATAACTGCCTGTTTTCCAGTTTTTCTTGTTACTTGAGCTTTGCCTTCCTATATTTCTGCATTGTTTCCAGTATTTCTGTAGCCAGGTGACCATGCAGACTGCTCCCAATGTGCTCAGAGTTTATCCACTCCCCGTAGAACAATCTTCTCTATCTTTGTGGTTTTCCTCTGTCTCTATAGTCTCCTAATATTTTTTTTCATAATCTTTCATATTACTCATTCCAAGTATGTACTAGTTTTGATCCTCCCCTAGAAACTTATTTCTCAGTTCTTTTCTTTGTCAGACAAAGGGATTAAAGAGATCTTTTGAAACCAGTGGTCATTTGACCATGGACTTTAAAGACAGTAAAGCTCTTGAGGACCAAAATCGTGAATACAGCCCAAAATCAGCCTTGATTTAATATTGTGAACTTTACAAATATAAACCTTTGCTTTCTGTTTTTCTGCTTGGACCTGTGGCCCACTGTGTAAAGAATTCAGGGTGTGGAGGGCATTGAAAGAAATCACCATGACGAAAGCTCAATTTTCCCAATGCTTTTTTATCTTTTTTTTCTATTCCTAGTGTTTACTCTTTATTATTATTATTATTATTATTATTATTATTATTATTATTATTATTATTATTATTATTATTATTATTATTATTATT